>SJYA01002355.1:166900-192386 GCA_006410615.1 Neotragus moschatus
GTCCAAGAGACCCTCAAGAGTCTTCTCCAACACCACAGTTCAAAAGCATCAATTCTTCAGCACTCAGCATTCTTCACAGTCCAACTCTCACATCCATACATGACCACTGGAAAAACCATAGCTTTGACTAGACGGATCTTTGTTGGTAAAGTAATGTCTCTGCTTTTGAATATGCGGGGAGTAAGCATCTTTTAATTTCATAGCTGCAATCACCATCTGCAGTGATTTTGGAGCCCCCCAAAATAAAGTCTGACACTGTTTCCACTGTTGCCTCATCTATTTGCCATGAAGTGATGGAACCAGATGTCATGATCTTCGTTTTCTGAATGTTGAGCTTTAAGCCAACTTTTTCACTCTCCTCTTTCACTTTCATCAAGAGGCTTTTTAGTTCCTCTTAACTTTCTGCCAATAAGGGTGGTGTCATCTGCATACCTAAGCATGGTATACACGTACAAATAAGTAAGCTGCCTATCACAATTAAAAGCAAAACTCCCTTCCTGTGCAAATGCATTTGACAGTATTTAGTAAGGAAAAGGCACTTAAGAAGTAGATTTAGAGTGAGCAGGATATCTACCACTAAGGTTGTCAGATGACTTCCGGGACTTTGAAAGTCTTCCCATTTTTATAGGAATATTCTGATTAGTGAAGGTCTCCTTAAAATGAAGACACCTAGTATCAAACTCAAAATTGCAAATGGTGTCTCATTGGCACAGAATGAAAATGCAGTCTAACTGTATTTTCTGATCTAGCATCTATATATATGTATATCTCTATTTCTGTCTTTATCTGTATCATTTGTCTGTCTAAATCCTGGGCTCATTCCTTTCTTTTATGCAGTATAATTTTTGAAGATCTACCTAGAAGGTTCCCAGCAGTGAGTAAGGGCTATGCAGTCTTGACAGAGAATGAGCAAAGCTGAATCTGACAGTGTGGGGCGAGGGAGGATGCATGCTAATACAACATCTCATGTGTGACGTATTTTAACAATGGAGGAGTGGGGGACATTAAAGCAGTCCATAATGGGTATCCCCAGTCCCCAGCTGGTTTAGAAGTTTGAGCAGCCTGCTAATGTAGCCACCCCTCTCCCCACTTGGATAAGTGTGAGAGCATCTGTTCATCAGGTACTTGCAGGAGAGGCTGAATAGGGGAGCAATGGTGGCAGCGCTGAGACTCTCCTCATGAGGAAGTTTAGCTACTGCGGGTTTTAGTCACTCAGCCCCTCTGAATTTCACCCTCCCCAGCAGTTCCATAGCACATACTAGAAAGGACTCCAATAGATTAGTCTTCTCATTTCATTTCTCTACCTTTTCTAGAGGAGGACTCTGAAATGTTGGGTCTCCTGAACTCTCCCTGAGAAATGTTTAAATGTTTAAATGAGCCTCTGAGGAGGAGGAAAACCTGCATTTGAAGAAGGACTGGGAGAAGGAGTCTGAGAAAAAAGGACCAGTATGTGCAAGAGCGCTGGGGAGAAGAGAGCAGCTGCTGAGACCAGGAGGTCAGCGGAGATGAGAGACACCACGGGATCAGGGAAGAGATACAGAAATACGGGAGGTTGACTGGAGATGGGCTAGAAGGATGAGTCAACTTTACCCCTTTTATTCACTTGTACCCACAGTTCTATTCTTTTCCCTTTTCTGCTCTTTTCTGTGCTTTGCACAGTTGACCCTTGCAGGGTTGACCCTTGTAGGTAGACTTCCTGGCTGGAAGGCTAATTGTTGCATTTGACCAGTAAGATGCAATGGCAGTATACTGAAATGTGGAGGGAGCAAGAGGTTGGCATGTATCTCTCCAAACCCTCTTCCTGCTTTGGTTCCCGTCTCAGGCAAGAACTACATATCCCCAGTTTCTCTGGAGAACTCTCCCCCAAGGCTCCATGTCCATCTTGGTTTCCTGGAACATCTTAGCTTTGGCTTTAGGGATATTAATGTCATCTCTTCATATTATTATTATTTTTAAAATGTATTTATTTATTTGGCTGTGCCAGGTCTTAGTTGCAGCACTTGGATCTTCCATCTTCATTGTGGCATGTGGGATCTTTAGTTGTGGCATACAGGATCTTTTTTTTTTTTAGTTGCAGCATGTGGGATCGAGATTCCTGACCAAGGTTTGAATCCGGGCCCCCTGCAATGGGAATGCAAAGTCTCAGCTGCTGGACTGCCAGGGAAGTTCCTACACTATTATTTCTCATTGCCCGTCATCTTTGATTGTCTCCGAACTATGGCTTCCCTGGTGGCGCAGATGGTGAAGCGTCTGCCTGCAATGTGCGAGACCCGGGTTCGATCCTTGGGTTGGGAAGATCTCCTAGAGAAGGAAATGGCAACCCAGTCCAGTACCCTTGCCTGGAAAATCCCATGGACAGAGGAGGCTGGTAGGCTACAGTCCATGGGGTCGCAAAGAATTGGAAAAGAGTTGGACACGNTTAGTTGCAGCATGTGGGATCGAGATTCCTGACCAAGGTTTGAATCCGGGCCCCCTGCAATGGGAATGCAAAGTCTCAGCTGCTGGACTGCCAGGGAAGTTCCTACACTATTATTTCTCATTGCCCGTCATCTTTGATTGTTTCCGAACTATGGCTTCCCTGGTGGCGCAGATGGTGAAGCGTCTGCCTGCAATGTGCGAGACCCGGGTTCGATCCTTGGGTTGGGAAGATCTCCTAGAGAAGGAAATGGCAACCCAGTCCAGTACCCTTGCCTGGAAAATCCCATGGACAGAGGAGGCTGGTAGGCTACAGTCCATGGGGTCGCAAAGAATTGGAAAAGAGTTGGACACGACTGAGAGACTTCACTTTCACTTTTTCTAACTATGCCTGTACTCTTGTAATTGGTCTGTAATTTAAAATATCTTCATCTGAATGATCTAGGGTCAGTTCTGCTTCCTGCAGGGAGCCTGACTCATTTGGGTGGGTTCTAAGGCTGTGTAGTGGAGGAAACATCATGTAAATCCAATAAAAATACCACTGTTCTTTCCTCACCCAAGATGTTTGATTCCTACATCCTAGAGACAATAAAAAGATGGAGCCTTGGTGAATCTTAGTAATTGCTATCATGCCCCTTTCTGGAATGAACCATATATGAGACTGGCCGAAGGCTTATCTGTAAGGTTGTGTGCATGTGTGCGTGCTAAGTTGCTTCAGTTGTGTCCAACTCTTTGCGACTTAGCACGCACACATGACTCCTCTGTCCTGGGATTCTCCAGGCAAGAATACTGGAGTGGGTTGCCATGCCCTCCTCCAGGGGATATTCCTGACCAGGGGATTAAACTCACATCTGCCTACATCTCCTCTATTGTGGCATCTTTACCCACTGAGCTACCTGGGAATCCCATCTGTAAGGTTAGGAGGAGGGTTTTCCATATCTTGTGACTTCCTCCTCTCCCTGCCTACTTAGAAGGCCATTTCTGACCTTTCATGTTGACTGCTATTGTGTGCTAAGCTGATGAATTTTAAAAAATGATCACAAAAGCTACACACATTTTCAGATCCACAGCCAATACATAGACTTTATGGATCTATGATAAAATATATATGGTTTGTGATGATTTAGTAAGTTGCTCCTTTCTCCAAGACAGGAATCCTGGTGATAAAAACTCGGCCCAGAATATAGTATCTCAATATCTACCTCATTTATGATGAGGGTCACGAGTAATTTGTGACCGTTCATAGTTAAGTGCTGAAGTTCGCATATAATTACCTCTGGACTCATAGTTACCTTACAATAACAGAATACTTTCTTGCAGAGTGCTGTGCTTCTTTGAGAAACAAAAAAGCAATTAAGATTAGCTAGCATGCAGGGAATCGTACAGAAAACCCAGCCTCTCTGTCTATGTCACAGTCATCAATGGAGTGGTGGTTCTGGTATTTAACCAGCACCTTGGAATGAAAAGACCGAGAACTATTGCCTTCACAGTTAACTATGACTAGAGGTATAATTTCTTATTTTGTGATGTGTGTATAAGGAGATCCTATTTTCTTTTTGTGGGAGAGTAGATGACAAGGAATAATAATCGCTCAAAAGCCAAGAGTGTTTACATCTAGGGCGTCAGTTTCAGGATGGTGGAGCCTTTATTTTTCAGTGCTTTGGCCTCAGTGAGTAGACTAATATCTGGCATATAACAGATACTCAATACATATTAGTGGAAAGAAGGGAGAATTGGACAGTTTCCTTTCTGGACACACACAGGTACTTCCTTCTCAACCTCTGTGCCTGAGATGCATTATAAGAGGGCGGTGAGAGAACAGATTTTAGAGGCCAGGAAAACTGCTTGCATGCAGAGCTGTTCTTCCTTTCGAGTGCCATCTTAAATGCGATTTAGCTAATTTTTTGCTTTTCAGTTTCTTCATCTATTCTAAAATAAGGTACTAATATTTATGTCACTCTGTTGTAAGAGTGGTATAACATGAGGTGCGTGGAAACCTTAAATGATTTAGCATTATTATTCTTTTTACCATATGATATTACTTATGAGCAAACTGTTTTTTTTTGTAATTTTTGTGTCAGGAGAAATAGATGCAAAACTGGTAGACTCTTTGGGATGGGAGAATAAGTTGTTGGGGCTAACCATGGTTTACACCAAGAACAGNTGACAGAAAAACAGCAAAGAATAACAAACAGAATCCCTGCCCTTAAAAAGCTTAATTTCTAAGAGAGGAAAACAGATATAAGCAACATGGAAAAATGAAAAATATAGATACCACAGTGATAATTAATAAAGGGCTATGTAACAGAGTGGCTGGGTGCCTCTGTTTAGTCAAGAAAAGCCTCCCTGAGAAGGTAACAGGCTGGGAACTGAGTGACAAGAAGGAACTAATCCTGCAAATGTTAGAGGAAGAGCATACCAATAAGAGGAGACAATTAATGCCAAGGCCTTATGGATGCTTTCTGAAGCAGAGTGGAAATGTGGCGATAGAGAGGATCAGAAAGATTAGAGGGGACCAGATTGGACAGGACTCTGTAAGCCAGGACAGGTAATGTAATGTTATTCTCCTTTTTTTAACTTTAAAATATCCTTTTACAAGTTAAGACATTTCTTAAGATGGGCTTTGTAGTTTGTTGACTTTTTTTAAAAAAAATCAAGTTGTCAACTTTCATTTACAACTAAAAAATGAGGTTCTTAAAAATCTCAGCTTCACTAGATATGAAACAATTTAAAACCTTTAATGCTGTATTGAGAAAAACCAGGGTTCAAAAAACAAAAACAAAAAAACCAAAAAAAACACCACATTTTTCATTACCAAAAAGAGATGTCTTTAGGTAAAAATGAAAACCCCATGCTGCAGGGACAGTGCAAATAGTTCTAGTCATTTGGTCAATGGGCAAAAGTAGCCAGTTAAGGTCTTCAGCGCCTATGTTCTGTTTGTTTCTTCCTGCTGGAATCTCCCGTTCATTTCTTCTTCTTGGATGATTAAACTGGATGACTGCAGTGGTGACAAGCTGGCACTGACTTAGCACTGCCCTACTCGGTCAGCCCTGGGAGAGGATGAATTCTCAGTGGGTGGATGGACTGTATTTGTCTCTTTGCTCTCCTTTGGTTGAGGGTTTTCTGGGTGTCTGCATCAATAGTAGAAGTTGCAGCAGTATCCATGTTGAGGTGGCCATTGACCTTGGTCTGGTGTCCTGGGTTTTCCTTGTCTTCTTCATTGCCTTCCTCTCTAGGCTTCTGACAAGGAGGATTCCTGCAGAATTTTGGTCTCTAACCTGATATATATACTGTGTCTCATGGGCCTACCTTTTTCTGCACCCTGCTTGTCAGCTCCCTCTGTCCCTGCTCTGTGTGCAGGAGGCTTGGGATACTGCCGTCCCCACCTAGGTGGTCTTTGCACATGGTAAGGTGGACACCGGGAGTGCGCTCCCATCCTGCAGTTTCTTCCGCTCTTGCTAGTTTGGTAACTCTGCTGCTCGTGGTGTGGAGGACCCTGCATGGACCACGCCTAACTGCTTGTGGTCCGCACTGACCGCCCTGCACTGTAACTCCACCAGCCCCTGTAACACGTGCTGCCTACCCCATCTTTTCTTTTTCTGACAATGTCATACTCCATACTTTTTCCATCTCCTACCCTGCAAAGGTGCTTCTGGGGTCATTCTTTATGGCAGTCTGGTGTACAAATACATCTTCCTTGGTGTCATTCCTGTTGACGAAGCCACATCCGTTTCTTACATTGAACTATGTGGCTATTCCCAAACCCCTCCATGCAAAACCTTCCCGTCCCTCCTGCCTTCATTCTTCATGCCTTTGTAAAGCTCTCCAGAGAATGCAACTAGACACAGGATTTCTTTTTTCCATCTTACCACACTTCCAACTGCCTGAGATATTTNTCCTTGGTGTCACTCCTGTTGACGAAGCCACATCCATTTCTTACATTGAACTATGTGGCTATTCCCAAACCCCTCCATGCAAAACCTTCCCGTCCCTCCTGCCTTCATTCTTCATGCCTTTGTAAAGCTCTCCAGAGAATGCGACTAGACACAGGATTTCTTTTTTCCATCTTACCACACTTCCAACTGCCTGAGATATTTTCTCTGCGGCAGAATCCCATCCTCACCCCATTAAATAAAAGACACTGATGAAAGGATTGTGGATTTTATTGAGAATGAAACAATAACCGCAGTGGGTGGGAGATAGTAATCTGGTCAGTCACACTGCAGTGGAACTCAAATGAATGGAAAACTGAACTTGAAACTCAGTAAGTGAGCTGATAGCATCGAGAACACAGTCCCCGAGAACTTGTCTAATCCCCTCTCATCTCTGGATTTCTAGAAGGTAAATAGCGATGTAGAAGGTAGTGTATGGAGTGGATACAGTGTGCTACACTCTTCATGTATTTCATTTTATTTAATTCTCTATGTAATTCCACATGGCCGTTCGCTATCTCTCCATTTTACATATACAAAGACAAAGCTCTGAAAGACTAACTAATTTGTTTAAACCTAGTTAGAACACTAGCAGTAGTGTCAAGATTTAAATGTGTTCTGTGTGACGTTTGCTTTTCTTTTCCTGGTGTCTAGGCTGAAAGATATGCAGTGGCAGAGTCAAGGTATTTTAACCTCTTTCTTGTTTTCTGTAACCACGTTAGTTAGGATTCTTTTAGTCTCAGTGATAGAAACCCAACTCTGAGCTGCTTTGAATAAAAAGGGAAGTTTGTAGGCTGACAATTTAAAATATTAGCTTCAGGTATAGCTAGATCCAGGTGCTCAAACAACATCATTGGGAATGCGTTCTCTATGTCTCTAGATTCTGGAGTTATGTTTTGTCCTCATTTTCAGGCAAGCTCTCAATTCAAGATGGTTCCAAGATAGTGCTGGCTCACTTTTTCACTTTCGAAGTCTATGGAGAAAACTCCTTATCCAGTTGCTTTGAGATTGGCTTTGAATTGATGTAAGCCTATTTCAGTCCTATGGAACTAAGTGGATTGGTGACACCTGTGATATGTATGGTTTCACCTCTAGATCTAGAACATAAACACAAAGTGGAAACAAGTTAGCTCCTTGAGAAAAATGTTGGGTTGCTGTTCTTACTTTAGATAGGAATAAGCAATGAAAGGCACAGTGTACTCTGTTAATACCATTTTCCCAAGGCCTTTCTTTCCCTCCTCCCTCCCTCTCCCTCTTTCTCCCTCCTCCTCCTTTTCTCCCTTCCCCTATCCTTTATTCCTATAATCTTTATTAAGTACACATATATACAGTATCTTCTTAGATATTTCTTTGGATATTATAAGATGTGTCTCTCGTGTATGCTCAGTTGTGTCCTACTCTTGCAACCCCATGGACTGTAGCCTGCCAGACTCCTCTGTCCATGGAATTTTCCAGGCAAGATTACTGGAGTGGGTTGGCATTTCTCTCTCCAGGGGATCTTGCCAACCCATGGATTGAAACTGCAAGGATCTATCTATTATTATTACTCTCATAGAGTGGAATGTTGAGACCCAGAGGTTGAAATGACCCTCTTTTCTCTATAAGAATTTTTCCATGAAGAAAACATAGTCAGACCTGGCAAGGTTCAGTGATACTTATATGTCTAAACAAAAGAGGGATAATCGTTTGTACCCATGAGGAATCAAACCTGGGACTTTGACCTCACTAACACTGAGCTGGTAGCTCTATGGAAATATAAAGCAGGAATGGGATGAGAGAATTAATGCACATCCCAAATGTCTAATGTGTTACTAGCCTGAGAAGGCCCAGGGGCAAATGCAGCTCATTCTATGACTACAGTATGAGCTATAAGTCATTAGGAGCCCTTGAAGGGGATTTATAAGGAAACACCCTCCATATATTTAGAAGCAAACACTTGCCTTTATTTATTGTCGACTGTTTTTTTAACATTGAGGGAATTGATGCTTAGTCTAAAGAAGCTATAAATGTGTTTGAGGCATAGTAGAATGGGATCTGTGGCTCTTCTGGAAGGGTGATAAATCATAGGTACCATTACCCTGGCTCTCCTGATCAAAAGGTGTGTCAGGTCAAGCTTAGAAAATGAACCACCATAGCCTCCTGTCATTATGAGTCTGGGGTTTAACAGGCTTTTCTGAATCATCAGCAGCCTTAAGATGTATCTCTGTCTGAGGCCTATGCTATCAAAAAATATGAGAAAGTGAATATGAGAAAGTAAAATATCAGGAATTTTTTTTAGATTTTGACTTAAAAATACATATTTTTACAATTTAATTTTTAAAAATTTATTATTTTAATGGGAGGATAATTACTCCACAATACTGTGATGGTGTCCACCATATACCAACACAAATCAACCACAGGCATACATTTTAATCTACCTCCATCCTTTACCCACCTCCCACCTCTTTCTCCACCCTGTTCCTCCAGGTTGTCACAAAGCACAGGCTTTGGCTGCCCTGTGACATACTTCAAACTCCCAAAGGCTATCTATTTTACATATGGTGAGGTATATGTTTCAATGCTGTTCTCTCAAAGCATCCCACTCTCTCCTTCCACTGAGTCCAAAAGTCTGTTCTTTATGTCTGTTTCTCCTTTGTTGTCCTGTGCATAGGATCATCAGTACCATCTTTCTGGATTTCCGTATCCATGCGTTAATATATGATATTTGTCTTTCTCTTTCTGACTTACTTCACTCTGTATAATAGACTCTAGGTTCATCCTCCTCATTAGAACTGACTCAAGTGCGTTCCTTTTTATAGCTGAGTCATTGTGTATGTCCTTATCTGTTCATCTGTTGATGGACATTTAGGTTGCTTCCATGTCCTAGCTATTGGGAATAGTGCTGCAGTGAACATGGGGGCACACGTGTCCTCTTCATCTCTGGTTTCCTCGGGGTATTTGCCCAGTAGTGGGATTCCTGGGTCATAAAAAGTATTTTTATTCATTTATTTGGCTGTGCCAAGTCTTAGTTGTAGAATGTGGTATCTTTGGTCTTTGTTGTGGCATGTGGGATTTTTGATTTTTAATTGTGGCATGCAAAACTTTTAGTTGTGGCATGTGGGATTTAGTTCCCTGATTAGGGGTTGAATCCAAGCCCCCTGCATTAGGTGCACAACGTCTTAACCCCTGGACCATCAGAAATATTAACTAACCTTTCTTCATTTTCTATTGGAGTGAATCTGGCCAAAGGAGGCGGCATACTCCTGTGAACAATTATTCATTTAAGATATATTTCATAAATATTTATTGTGTACCTTGTGTCTGTCAAGCAGCAGGCTAAAAATGGACCTGTGTGATCCTTTTACTCAAAAATCATATAATCTAGATCTGGAATGGGTAAAATAATAAATACACAAGAAGGCAGGCAGATATTAGACTGAATCCCCATTCTCTCATCTGCAAATGTTAAAGTTTCTGCTTTTAGTTTCCTTTTAAATGGGTAAATATTACCTCCTATAGAAATAAAGTTAAAGAGACAATTTCTTTATTTTATTTATTTGTAAAATGGAAATTTATTTATTTTAATTGGAGGCTAATTGCTTTACAATATTGTATTGGTTTTGCCATGCATCAACATGAATCCACCACAGGTATACACATGTTCCCATCCTGAGCCCCCCTCCCTTCTCCCTCCCTGTACCATCCCTTTGGGTTGTCCCAGTGCACCAGCCCCAAGCATCTGGTATCATGCATCGAACCTGGACTGGTGACTTGTTTCATATATGATATTATACATGTTTCAATGCCATTCTCCCAAATCATCCCACCCTCTCCCTCTCCCACAGAGTCCAAAAGACTGTCCTATACATCTGTGAAGTGACAATTTCTTTAGAGTGCCTGTCATGTGGCAAAAATTAGGATGTCAGAATTTTAGCACTTTTCCTGTTTTCTACCACTTTGTCTTGACAAATTGCCTTTTTCTCTTCTTCCTCCCTCCCTCCCAACTGATCAAGAGCTGAAGGCAAAATATACTTTATTAGGGGAGAACCCACCCTGTCCAGATTCTCCTGTATTCTCTCTTGTCCTAGGGCTCATTGACCGACTGGGATGGAGCATAGAATTACCCATCTTAGAGGAAATAAACATTTTTCCCTCAAAGGAAAAGAATCTTAAATCTAGGGAGCATTAATATGTGTGCCTTTTCTTTTTTCTTGTTTATTATGGTTTATTACAGGATGTTGAATATAGTTCTGCTGTGCTATATAGTGGGACCTTGTTGTTTATCCATTCTGTATGTAACAGTTTCCATCCACTAGTCTCAGACTCCTAGTCCAGCCTTCCCTTAGCCCCTTTACCCTTGACACCTGCAAGTCTTTTCTCTATGTTGATGAGTCTGTTTCTGTTTCATAGGTAAGTTCATTTGTGTTGTATTTTAAATTCCACATATAAATGATATCATATGGTATTTGTTTTTATCTTTCTGACTTGCTTTGCTTAGTGTGATAATCTTTAGGTCCTTCCATGTAGCTGCAAATGGCGTGATTTCATTCTTTTTTAGGACTCAGTAATATTCCATTGTCTATCTACCAATTTATCACATCTTCTTTATCTACTCATCTGTCGATGGACATTAAGTTGTTTCCATTTATGGTTATTGGAAACGGTGCTGCTATGAACATAGAGGTACATGTATATTTTCAAATTATAGTTTTGTCTGGCTGTAATATATATGCTTTTTAAATCCAGGAGAAATATTTCCAATTATCAGACCCAGGTGTGCATCAGAATCACCCTGAGGACCAGGTTAAAATATGTGGAAAAACTCTGATGCAGTAAATCTCAGTTGGATTTTTCTGTTTAAGAAATGTTCACCACTGTGAACAGCAGATTTGATGCTAAAAACAAAAGGCTATCAAGCCATGAAAGGTATGGAGGAAACTTAAGTGCATATTACTAAGTGAGAGAAGCCAATCAGAAAAGGCTACAAACTATATGACATTATGGAAAGGGCATAACGATGAAGACAGTAAAAAGATCGCTTGTTGACAGGATTGGGTGAGGGGAGAGGGATGAACAGACAGAGCACAGAGGATTTTTAGGGCTATGAAACTATCTGTATGATACTCTAATAGTGGATGAGTGTGTGTGTGCATGCTAGGTTGCTTCACTTGTGTCTGACTCTTTGCAACCCTATGGACTGTAGCCCGCCAGGCTCCTCTGTCATGGGATTCTCCAAGCAAGAATACCGGAGTGGGTTGCCGTGTTCTCCTCCAGAGTATCTTCCCAACTCAGGGATCAAACCTGCAGCTCTTATGTCTCCCTTACTGGCAGGTGGATTCTTCGTCACTAGTGCCACCTGGGAAGCCCCTAATGGTGGACACATGCCATTCTATTATGTGTGATGTGTACATATTTAGGTTGCATGTATTATAAGGTTGCAGATAGAGCAGGTGGCAGAGGTCAGACTTAAACCCATGACTTTCTGACTACAAAGTCTATGATCTTCTTTCTGAACCAGGCTGCAAACAAGATTATAAATACAGAAGGTGTCACCTCCGCTCTTTGCTCCTGGACTAGGGGAGATACATCCCCCAGAAGAGGGAAGCTGACCTTTCCTCAGTATGCCTAAAAGGACTACACTCTGGTCTGCAGATGGTTCTCTGTACTCCTCAAAATTCATAACAGGAACAAGAAGTTTGCCTGGAGTCCATTTGATGGTTTATTTCAGGATGTCTGGCCCTGGCAACCCATGGGACGCATATCAAGCAGGGAGTGAGGCCCTTGGGCTGAATAAACAGCTGAAGACAGAAGTGGCGGATCGGCGTCAGACAGGGCAGAGGTGCCTTGGCATCAACCCAGCCACGCAGCTCCTTTCATTCCTGTTCATTGGGATGATTATTAAATGCATTGCTTTTTCATCTTGATTTTTTTTCCTCTTGGCATACAAGAAGGATATTTATCTCATGATAGGATTTTAAAGCCAAGTGTCAGGTTTTAGGTCTCTAAATGCCACTCCTGAATTCATATCACAAAATACATTATATTTCAATGAATGAACAAGCAAAGCAAAGCATACCAGAGACCCAGAGTTCTGAATGAAGAGGTTGGGACGTACTGGGTTGGCCAAAATCTGTGTTTAGGTTTTCCCATAAAGTGTAATGAGAAAGCCTGGACAAAATTTTTGGTCAACCCAATATTTGCCTTTTAGAGCAATTCCCTGGTTCACTTTGTGCCTGTGGTGGGTCAGAAAGACACTCAGCAAAGGGAGAAATAGCTGGGTGATGGAGGACATTGTGGAGAGATGATTCATATTGTACCATCAAAGTGCAGTTCATAAATTAGGATTTGTTAAAAATTGTGTTTGGAGTTAGAATGACTAGTGTCTAAATCCTAGCTCTTCCATCTACCAGNGAAGTGACAATTTCTTTAGAGTGCCTGTCATGTGGCAAAAATTAGGATGTCAGAATTTTAGCACTTTTCCTGTTTTCTACCACTTTGTCTTGACAAATTGCCTTTTTCTCTTCTTCCTCCCTCCCTCCCAACTGATCAAGAGCTGAAGGCAAAATATACTTTATTAGGGGAGAACCCACCCTGTCCAGATTCTCCTGTATTCTCTCTTGTCCTAGGGCTCATTGACCGACTGGGATGGAGCATAGAATTACCCATCTTAGAGGAAATAAACATTTTTCCCTCAAAGGAAAAGAATCTTAAATCTAGGGAGCATTAATATGTGTGCCTTTTCTTTTTTCTTGTTTATTATGGTTTATTACAGGATGTTGAATATAGTTCTGCTGTGCTATATAGTGGGACCTTGTTGTTTATCCATTCTGTATGTAACAGTTTCCATCCACTAGTCTCAGACTCCTAGTCCAGCCTTCCCTTAGCCCCTTTACCCTTGACACCTGCAAGTCTTTTCTCTATGTTGATGAGTCTGTTTCTGTTTCATAGGTAAGTTCATTTGTGTTGTATTTTAAATTCCACATATAAATGATATCATATGGTATTTGTTTTTATCTTTCTGACTTGCTTTGCTTAGTGTGATAATCTTTAGGTCCTTCCATGTAGCTGCAAATGGCGTGATTTCATTCTTTTTTAGGACTCAGTAATATTCCATTGTCTATCTACCAATTTATCACATCTTCTTTATCTACTCATCTGTCGATGGACATTAAGTTGTTTCCATTTATGGTTATTGGAAACGGTGCTGCTATGAACATAGAGGTACATGTATATTTTCAAATTATAGTTTTGTCTGGCTGTAATATATATGCTTTTTAAATCCAGGAGAAATATTTCCAATTATCAGACCCAGGTGTGCATCAGAATCACCCTGAGGACCAGGTTAAAATATGTGGAAAAACTCTGATGCAGTAAATCTCAGTTGGATTTTTCTGTTTAAGAAATGTTCACCACTGTGAACAGCAGATTTGATGCTAAAAACAAAAGGCTATCAAGCCATGAAAGGTATGGAGGAAACTTAAGTGCATATTACTAAGTGAGAGAAGCCAATCAGAAAAGGCTACAAACTATATGACATTATGGAAAGGGCATAACGATGAAGACAGTAAAAAGATCGCTTGTTGACAGGATTGGGTGAGGGGAGAGGGATGAACAGACAGAGCACAGAGGATTTTTAGGGCTATGAAACTATCTGTATGATACTCTAATAGTGGATGAGTGTGTGTGTGCATGCTAGGTTGCTTCACTTGTGTCTGACTCTTTGCAACCCTATGGACTGTAGCCCGCCAGGCTCCTCTGTCATGGGATTCTCCAAGCAAGAATACCGGAGTGGGTTGCCGTGTTCTCCTCCAGAGTATCTTCCCAACTCAGGGATCAAACCTGCAGCTCTTATGTCTCCCTTACTGGCAGGTGGATTCTTCGTCACTAGTGCCACCTGGGAAGCCCCTAATGGTGGACACATGCCATTCTATTATGTGTGATGTGTACATATTTAGGTTGCATGTATTATAAGGTTGCAGATAGAGCAGGTGGCAGAGGTCAGACTTAAACCCATGACTTTCTGACTACAAAGTCTATGATCTTCTTTCTGAACCAGGCTGCAAACAAGATTATAAATACAGAAGGTGTCACCTCCGCTCTTTGCTCCTGGACTAGGGGAGATACATCCCCCAGAAGAGGGAAGCTGACCTTTCCTCAGTATGCCTAAAAGGACTACACTCTGGTCTGCAGATGGTTCTCTGTACTCCTCAAAATTCATAACAGGAACAAGAAGTTTGCCTGGAGTCCATTTGATGGTTTATTTCAGGATGTCTGGCCCTGGCAACCCATGGGACGCATATCAAGCAGGGAGTGAGGCCCTTGGGCTGAATAAACAGCTGAAGACAGAAGTGGCGGATCGGCGTCAGACAGGGCAGAGGTGCCTTGGCATCAACCCAGCCACGCAGCTCCTTTCATTCCTGTTCATTGGGATGATTATTAAATGCATTGCTTTTTCATCTTGATTTTTTTTCCTCTTGGCATACAAGAAGGATATTTATCTCATGATAGGATTTTAAAGCCAAGTGTCAGGTTTTAGGTCTCTAAATGCCACTCCTGAATTCATATCACAAAATACATTATATTTCAATGAATGAACAAGCAAAGCAAAGCATACCAGAGACCCAGAGTTCTGAATGAAGAGGTTGGGACGTACTGGGTTGGCCAAAATCTGTGTTTAGGTTTTCCCATAAAGTGTAATGAGAAAGCCTGGACAAAATTTTTGGTCAACCCAATATTTGCCTTTTAGAGCAATTCCCTGGTTCACTTTGTGCCTGTGGTGGGTCAGAAAGACACTCAGCAAAGGGAGAAATAGCTGGGTGATGGAGGACATTGTGGAGAGATGATTCATATTGTACCATCAAAGTGCAGTTCATAAATTAGGATTTGTTAAAAATTGTGTTTGGAGTTAGAATGACTAGTGTCTAAATCCTAGCTCTTCCATCTACCAGCTTTGTTATTTTAAGGAATTTCAGCTTTCCTAACTGAAACTGAAGCATAGTGGGGATTTAAAAGGATAAGGCCTGTCAAGTATTTAAGT
Source organism: Neotragus moschatus (assembly GCA_006410615.1). Classification (NCBI taxonomy): domain Eukaryota; kingdom Metazoa; phylum Chordata; class Mammalia; order Artiodactyla; family Bovidae; genus Neotragus; species Neotragus moschatus. The sequence continues at coordinate 182,267 of SJYA01002355.1, forward strand.
GCTAGGCACTTAGCTGGTGCTCAGAAAAAGCAGATTCCCTTTTTTCTCAGTTCTATTGTTCAGAGCTGATTTACAAGGTTAAGGAGGAAGAGGAGGAGCAGGAGGAGGAGGAGGCTGTATCTTCTTTATATTTCCTTTCAGACCTCTTATTGGCAGAGAGATGTATGGGATATATAACTGAGGAGAGGAACAGATGAAACTTTTAGTTGGATAGTGTGGTCAAGGGGCTTCCCAGGTGGCACTAGTGGCATCTACTTGCCAATGCAGGAGACATAAGAAATGTGGGCTTGATCACTGGGTTGGGAAGATTCCTGGAGGAGGGCTTGGCAACCCACTCCAGTATTCTTGCCTGGAGAATTCCATGGACAGAGGAGCCTGGCGGGCTACAGTCCATGGGGTCACACAGACTTGGACACGACTGAAGCAACTTAGGGCGCCCAGAAGCGTGCGCACACACACACATGCATGTGCACAGAGTAATCAAAGCAAAGAAAAGAAGAAACTGAATGGTTTAGGTCCATGTTGTGGGGGCTGGAAGTAGAAACAGAAGTGGAGACTTGAGGAGATGTGAGGGCAAAGTGAAGTGTGAGGCAGGTATGGATAAATGCAGGCTTTTTATTGGGGCACTCTTCTGTAGGTGCTTGTATAGTTTTCTTGGATGGAAACTGTAAAAAGTTAATAAACAGAAACCTTGATTAGAGTTGGGAGATCAGTAGGGGGAGGGTTCACTCTGTGAGGTGAGCCAAGCCCAGCAGGAAGGAGAACACCTCCTCTTTCCTGGCAAGGACTCAGCCAATGAACAGCCATGAACTTTGTTTATTATGACCCTTCCAGCTTCTTTTTCCTCTCTATAGAAATGTTTTCCTTTTCTTGATGTGGGGGGACTTGCCTGAGTTGCCATGCCATGGGACTTGCTTGCCATGGTTGCAGACCCCGAATTGCAGTTCTCTGCTGATCATGAATAAACCCATTTTCAGAGACATATCAGACAGTCTATTTATTTCAGGTCAACAGAATCAAAAAGTCACAATCAGGATGAGAAAAAAGGACCTGCCTTTATCTGCTTCAGTTTGAGTTATATTGTTTTCAGATATTTGACCATCATTCCTGAAGAGGGTAATTTATTTATTTTAATTTAATTTTATATTGGGATATAGTTGATTTATAATGTTGTATTAGTTTCAGGTGTACAGCAAAGTGGTTCAGTTATATATATATATATATATATCTCCATTATTCTTCAGATTCTCTTCCTGTGCAGGCTATTATTGGGTAGAGCTCCCTATGCTATACAGTAGGTCCTTGTTGATTGTCTGTTTTATATATTAGTAGTGTATATGTGTTAATCCCATCCTCCTAATTAACCCCCGCCAACCTCACCTTTCCCCTTTGGTAACCATAAGTTTGTTTTTGAAGTCTATGAGTCTGTTTCTGTTTTGTAAATAAAGTAACTTGAATCGTCTTTTTAGATTTCATGGTAAGTGATATCATATGATTTTTCTCTGACTTCACTTAGTATGGTAATCTCTAGGTCCATTCATGTGGCTGCAAATGGCATTATTTCATTCCTTTTTATGGCTGAGTAATATTCAATTGTGTATATGTATTATATCTTCAAACATTCATCCATCAATGAACACTGCTTCCACGTCATGGCTATTGTAGATAGTGCTGCTGTGATTTTAGGGTGCACATATCTTTTCAAATTATGGTTTTCTCCAGATACATGCTTAGGAGTGGGGTCAGATATTTTAGCCATCATCCCTGAAGAGGGTACTTTAAATATACTTGTCCCTTGCTCACAGTTTGGAACCTAAATCCTCTCCATCTATCTTACGTTTACCAAATTCCAGAGTACCGGTTTCCCTTCTTTTCTCATTCTAATGCCTTTCCTTGAATAAGGCAACTGCTTTCTCTTCTCTGGCCACTATTTTCTTTCCTGGATTTGCCTGAACCTTGCCCTTTGATTCTTCATGCTCTGGCTGCTGCCCTAGATAACCCCTCATATGAAGAAGCCCTGTGTTCCAGAACTGACCAAGCCTTGGTTCACTTGACTGAGATCTCTCACTGAAATTAACTCACCTCCCTGTAAAGGGGAATCTGAAAGTCTTTGTCTTCGCCAGTCAGAGAATTTTGATGTGCTCATTGAACTTTACAATCAAAACAAATTTTAAGGGCCTCAGCTTGTTTCCAGTGGTAATCTGTTTGAAAAGGTGTATGAAAGTACAAACTTGTTTTCCTCTCTTTATCTGAGTATCAATGTAGAAAGGAACCAACCTGATGTAGAGAAATAAAATGAAATAATTAACAAGTTGCAGAATGTGAACCACCTAAGATAGAACCAAGCAGGCCCATTGGAGATAATGGTTATCTATTTGCAGTAAACATGAAGTGAGAACAGTTCTTGTCTTGTGATAACATTCAACTGAAAGGAAGTAAATTAGATGTAGACAAGGCCAGGAGAGGATTACAAATGCATGCAGGGCCAGACAGTACAGAGGGAAGATGGGGGCACGGGGGCAGAATTTTTTCTTTATCAGGTAATTGAAATAATGCTTTATATTAACAGTATGAGTTAAAGTGGAAACTGGAGTCAGGATGTACTGGAAAAAAAAAGAGGGAGATGGAGGGAGAGAATGCCAAGACCACTAGAAACTGAGTTAAGAAAATAAAGAATAACTGAGGGTCTGCTGTGTGCCAAATGCTTTTACATATAATCTCACTTAAGCCTATGGGATTGGCAGTTCCATTGTTGATGGAAGGGGAGTGGGCTCAAATATAATAAATTGCCTCACATCTTTGTAGCAAGTAAGTAGTGGAGTTGAGATAAAAGCTAAGGTGTACCTGACTTGAAAGTCCCGTTCTCTCTAATGCACTGCACCATCTTATAACTGCTGAGTGATTTTGTACCACGGAGACCCAGATTTGTTGTTGGTAGTCGCTAAGGCATGTCCAACTCTTTTGCAACCCCATGGACTGTAGTGTGCCAGTTTTCTCTGTCCACAGGATTTCCCAGGCAAGAATAATGCAGTGGGTTGCCATTTCCTCCTCCAGGGGATCTTCCCAACCCAGGGACTGAATCCATATCTCCTGCCCTGGCAAGAGGATTCTTTACCACTGAGCTACCTGGGAAGCCCCTGACACCCAAAAGACTGTTACCTTGGCTGGGGCATTAAGGGGGATGGGCTACTCTGTTTCTCTGTTACTCATGTATACACACTCACATGCACACATGCACACACACAGCCTTAGTCCCACATTGAGTTGCTAGCTTTATATATCCATCTGAGTGTCTCACAAACAGATCAGATTCAACTTATCTAGAAATCACTAAAGCGTCCTTCTCTGATTGTCACTTTTTGCCTTCTCTGTCCATCAGCTCAAGTCAGAAATTTGAAGTTTCCTTTGATCCTTTCTTTCTGTTAACCTCATGTTCAATAAATCTCCAACTCTTATCAATTCTACCTCCAAAATGTCTCTGTCCCCATTCATTCTATATCAGCTTTGGTATGGGCTAACATCCTCTCCTGCAAAGAACACTGGTCTTTTCTAGCATTTATTCCTCCCTCCCCAAATCTACTTTCCATGTTGCAGACGCAGAGATTATTATAAAATACAAGTGTGCATTAATCTTCTGTACCTCTCCTTTTCTTTAGTATAAAGTTCAATGTCTGTATATAATAAGTCTGTTTAGTAGTTTTTGCAGTGGATATCACCTCTCCCCTGCCTCCAGTTCCGTAAGTAGGTGGAAAAATTGCATTCTCTGCAGTGTCATCACGCTTTCATAATCATCCAGGTTTTTGAACATGCTCTTCTTTCTATATGTTTCTACATGGAATATTTTTCTGCCTTTCTTTTGTTTTTACCTGGACTAATTAGTTCCTACTTGTCCTCCAGAAGCCAGTACAGATATATCTTCCTCCATTACTTCAGGAGAAAGAGCAAGAACATTAACTAAGATCAGATTTGTCTTTAGAGAAGGGGAAAAGTTTTTCGTCCTTTTTCACAAGCTCCCTTTCTAAATGGAGGCGTCCCTGTCTCATTTTCATCACACCACAGCAGATAGTCATCACACCAGTTAGCATGCATTTCAGGGTAAATAATCCTTCTAAAGAGTTGTTTTCTATCTAGTTCACCTCTTCTCTTTATGGCTCTGAATAGGAGAGCTATTGGTTAATCCTCCTTATTTGGGGAGTAGTATGGTACCCTGGTGGTGCTGGAGAAGATGCTTGAAAGTCCCTTGGACTGCAAGGAGATCCAACCAGTCCATTCTGAAGGAGATCAGTCCTGGGATTTCTGTGGAAGGAATGATGCTAAAGCTGAAACTCCAGTACTTTGGCCACCTCATACAAAGAGTTGACTCATTGGAAAAGACTCTGATGCTGGGAGGGATTGGGAGCAGGAGGAGAAGGGGACAATAGAGGATGAGATGGCTGGATGGCATCACCGACTCGATGGATGTGAGTCTGAGTGAACTCCGGGAGTTGGTGATGAACAGGGAGGCCTGGTGTGCTGCGTTTCATGGGGTTGCAAAGAGTCGGACATGACTGAGTGACTGAACTGAACTCAACTCAACTGAACTGATGGTGCCCTGGAACCCACTTCAGTATTCTTACCTGGAGAATCCCTGTGGATAGAGGAGCCTGGCTAGCTACAGTCCACGGGTTGCAAAGAGTCGGATATGACTGAGGGACTAAGCACAGCACAGCACATCATGCCTTAGAGGACTGCTGGTGGCTCAGATGGTAAAGAATCTGCCTGCAGTGTGGGGGACCTGGGTTCAATCCCTGGGTCAGGAAGATCCTCTGGAGAAGGGAATGGCAACCTACTCCAGTATTTTTGCCTGGAGAATTCCATGCACAGAGGAGCCAGGCAGGCTACAGTCCATGGAGTTGTAAGAGTCAGACATGACTGAGCAACTTACACACTCACACACAGACACACACAAGGTGCCTTTGGGCTTTCCCTGGTGGCTCAGTGGTAAAGAATCTGCCTCCCAAGGCAGGAGATGCAGATTCAATCCCTGGGATGGGAAGATCCCCTGGAGGAGAAAAAAGCAACCCACTCCAGTATTTTTGCCTGGGAAGTCCCATGGACAGAGGAGCCTGGCAGGCTACCATCCATGGGGTCACAAAAGAATTAGATATGCCTTAGCCACTAAGCAACAACATGGTGGCTTGAACATAGTAGATACTTGCTATGATCTGAATGTTCGTGTCTCCCCCAATCTCACATGGTGAATTTCCTAATGGTGATGTGATGGTATTACCAGCTGGGGCCTGAGAGGAACTCAAGTCATGAGAGTGGAGCCCTCCTATATTGAATTAATGTTTTTATAAAGGAAACCCCGGAGAGATCTCTCACTGTTGCCACCGTATGAGGACCAAATGGGAAGGTGCAGGCTGACTATGAGCCATAAAGAAAGCCTTCACCAAAATGTGACCATGCTGGAAGCTTGATCTTGGCCTTCCCAGCCTCCAGAATTGTGAGAAATAAATGTTTGTTGTTTATAAACTACTTGGTTAATTGTATCTTGTTACAGCTCCTGCAAAAAACCAAGATAATACTGAAAAGGAAAATACATTTAGTTAACAAAAAAGAAAAATTTAAGTTGAGAAAAATCAGAAGAAATACTTCCACACTTCCAACTACTAAGCATAACAGTTATAAATATTTTAGTATATTTCCTTCCAATCTTTCTTTGTGGTAGGTGGTCTTAGTTACCCCATGGGATGAGAGATCTTAGTTCCTGACCAGGAATCCAACCTGCGTCCCTTGCATTGCAAGCAGGTTCTTAACCACTGGACTGCTAGGGAAGTCCCCTTCCAGGTTTTCTTATAGGCACAGTCTTAACAATTACCATGTACTAATAATCTGCTGTAAGTTTCCTGCTTTTCTCATAGGCAGACGTTTTCAAAAACAAAGAGATTGTTACATTGCTAAGAGGTTAATTCTGCCTCAACCCATCAACCTAAACATAAAATACTCTGTTTGGAGAATCTCGGGTGATAAGATATTCAACATTCATTTTATGTATACCACCTGCCAGACCATGTGTTAGGCACCTGAGGAGGAAAAGAAAAATCAAACTTGGTTCTGCCCTCGAAGCACTTGCATGAGAAAGGAAGCTTCACATTCATATTTTATTTCCTGGGAGGTGACTCTCTAATGTTGGCGTAAGCTTGTTCTGTGTAGTTGAGATTATGCTTTTAAAGTACGAGAAAAATAAGTTAGGCCCACTGAAGAAGTTTCAGCAAGGAGCCCATTTCTCAAAAATAAACAGACAAATAATCCCGGCAGATTAGCCAGCCGCTGTAAAATAATTTTAACACAATATCCAGCTGATCATTTGGGAGGCAAGCAAGTCAGCTGGTGGGGAGTGAATGTTAGCGACTTGGTTGTCATGGAAACTTTTCTTCCAGACCAGGAAAAAGGCAGTTGCAGGGAAACAGGCGATGTGGAAAAATAGCCCACTTCTCCATGATCTATTTCTCTGTTGATCACAAGTCGACACCCTACTGGGGCTGGGCCTGGGGAGAGAGGCAGGCATCCCAACTTTACAGAGGAGAGCAGCAGTCCCCCTTGTGCAGACAGACCCATGGGACATGGTCAAACAAGAAGTGTGCGGATAAAAGTTAGCGAGCCAAGGTCATACGTTTATTTTACTTTTATTCTCTTTTTTCCTTTTACTGTTTTTCTTTCTAAAAATGATTCCGTGCAAGTTGTTAAAAGGCTTCTTATTCTCAGCTGTCCTCAGATACTGTTGATGTGAAAGCTTGACTAACATTTTCAGTGCTGACTCAAGACACATCAGTCTTGCTCCGAAATGAAGTCTGTGTCAGGGGGCTCAGTGGTAAAGAATCTGCCTGCAGTGCAGGAGATTCAGGAGACACAGGTTTGATTTCTGGGTCAGGAAGATCCCCTGGAATGAGAAAATGACAACCCACCCCAGTATTTGTACCTGAAAAATTCCAGGGACGGAGGAGCCTCCTAGGCTATAGTCCGTGGGGTTGTAAAGAGTTGGACATGACTCAGCATAGCTTGTTTAGCTCCATTAGGAAAGTGTTGGTCACTCAGTTGTGTCCGACTCATTGTGACTCCAGAGGAAAAGCCAGAGTTAAGCTGTGATGGGTATGACTGTCAGTCTTTAAACAGTCTTTAAATTGTACATAGGTATAAAAATTACTTTTAGAACTTGGTGTAACTTGATTAGGATATTGTTTATAGATGCTTATGATTCTTGCCAGTCTCTGTTCACGTTTGCCCAGGTTAATCTGAATTTACATAATCATAATAATTTTTTGAAAGGTAGAATTACACTCCTAGCTACATATCGCAGCATTAACATGCATTATAGCTGTTTTTCACATTTCCAACTCTTCTAATTTGTGAGCTCTTTAGTGCTTTGAATGGTGCCTTGTTCATCTTTGTGAGCTTACTATTAGCACAATGCCCAGTTCTTTTTTAAATTTTTTAACAATGAAAAAAATTTTTTGATGTGGACCATTTTTTAAAAAGCCTCTATTGAGCTTGTTACCATGTTACTTCTGTTACAATGTTACAAGGCACATGGGATTCTTAGCTCCCCAGCCAGGAGTTGAACATGCACAACTGTATTGGAGGGTGAAGTCTTAACCACCTGATCACCAGCGAAGTCCTAATGCTCAGTTCTTAAGTGTTTGATTCATGGAGCAACTTCTGGGTGCTAGTCTCTGGGATATGTTGGTAAACAATGCTTGTTACATGAATAATTGGATGGATGGATGACTATATTCTGGATTTTCTTGGTTTTCTGTGTTTTGAAGAGCTGAACAATTATTTCATAATCCATCACACAATTATTTTCCTGGTGGCAGCTTTGTAAGTTGTAGAAAATAATTAAGATAGAACCTCTGTAGGGATTGCTTGGTAAATCATCATAGGTTGGTAAAGTCTTATCTTTGCTTTCTATTACTATTTAGAAGTCTTTTATTTATAGATTAAATAAGATCTACTGATCTACTCAAGAGTTTGCAAGAGTTTTTTCAGTACACATTTCTATTTGTATACAAAGACTAATCTCATTACATAAAGAGTTTATTTCTCTTGCTCATAGTTAAGTGACAATAATTCAAAATATCTTCATTGTGAGAGATTGTTTTTTTCTGACCACAATATTCTCCAGTTTTCCTCACTTTCATCTTTGTACATTGAACATGCTCATAATCTCATACTATCATTTTTGTCTTTACCTCATTTAAATTTTTTTAAAATTAATTTTTGTTGGAGTGCAGTTACTTTACAATGTTGTGTTAGGTTTTGCTACACAGCAAAATGAATCAGGTATACGCTTTCATATATCCTCTCTTTTTGGATTCCCTTCCCATTTAGGTCATCACAGAGCACGGAGTAGAGTTCTCCGCGTTATGCAGTAGGTTCTCGCTAGTTACCTATTTTATCCATAGTTTCATTAGTGTATATGTCAACCCCAGTCCCCAAATTCATCCCGCCCCACCACCATTCCCCCTTAGTATCCATACATTTGTTCTCATCTGTGTCTCTATTTATGCTTTGCAGATAGATTCATCCCTACCATTTTTCTAGATTCCACCTACATGCATTAATGTACAATATTTGTTTTTCTCTTTCTGACTTCATTCTATGATGCTTCTTTTCTTTAAATGTTTATTTATTTATTTGTGACTGTGCCGGACCTTTGTTGGTGTGAGGGCTTTTCTTTAGTTGTGGCAAGTGGGGGCTACTCTCTAGTTGTGGTGCGCAGGCTTCCCGTTGCGATGGCTTCTCTTGTTGTGGAGCAGAGGCACGAGGGCATGTGGGTTCAGTAATTGCAGCAGGTAAGCTCAGGAGAAGGCAATGGCACCCCACTCCAGTATTCTTGCCTGGAAAATCCCACGGACAGAGGAGCCTGGTGGGCTGCAGTCGATGGGGTCGCAACTGAGCGACTTCACTTTCACTTTTCACTTTCATGCATTGGAGAAGGAAATGGCAACCCACTCCAGTGTTCTTGCCTGGAGAATCCCAGGGACGGCGGAGCCTGGTGGGCTGCCGTCTATGGGGTCGCACAGAGTTGGACACGACTGAACGACTTAGCAGCAGCAGCAGCAGCAAGCTCAGTAGTTGCAGCTCCCAGGATCTAGAGCACAGGCTCAGTAGTTGTGGCGCATGGGCTTAGTTGCTCTGAGGCCTGTGGGATCTTCCTGGACCAGGAACTGAACCCCTGCCCCCAACACTGCCAGGTGGATTCTATACCACTGAGCCACCAGGAAAGCTCTCTATAACACTTTTTAAAAAGGTGCATAGATTGTGAACTTTGTCCATGCATATAGCCAGTTTGGTTGGAACCCAGGTCTGCATGTTCTGTGTTCTTCTGTCTCCATCATGTGACTTTCTCTCCCCAGGTTTACTGAGATATAATTGACAATTAAAATTTATATATATATATATATATATATATAGTGTAAAATTTGAAAATTTGATTTCACATACACTGTGAAAGAACCATCACAATCAAGCTAATGAACATATCCATCACCTCACATAGTTACCACCTTATTTTCTGTGTGTGTGGTGAGCACACTGAATATCTACCCTTTTAGCAGGTTTCAAGTATACAGTACAATATTATTATACTCATCATGTTGTATGATGAGTATAACTTATGCATCATTATAACTGAAATATATGTCTTTCTAGAACTTATTCATCTTATAACTGAAAGTTTGTACCCTTTGGCCAGCATTTCTCCATTTTTATACCCAGAGCCCCTGGTAGCCATCATTCCATTCTCTGCTTTAGATTCCACATATAAATGATATTATAATATTGTTATTCTGAATCTGGCTTATTTCACTAAGTGTAATGTCCTTCAAGTTCAGCCATGTTGTCACAAATGGCAGATTTCCCTCTTTTTTCAGCTTGATTAATTTCCCACTTTATATATATACCACATGTTCTTTATCCATTCATCCACTGATGGAAATTTAGGTTGCTGCCATTTCTTGGTTATTGTGAATGATGCTGTAAGGGACATGGAGTGTAGGTATCTTTTCAATACCATGATTTCAGTATCTTTGGATGAATACCCAGAAGTGGAATTGCTACACCTCAGTTCAGTTCAGTC
>SJYA01002356.1:0-19994 GCA_006410615.1 Neotragus moschatus
GTCCTGGGCCTCAGCTTTCTACCCAGACACTGGCTGAGAGACATTTGTCACCAAGGAGGCTTGGCTGATACCGAGGTGGAAGCTCTTGGCTTCCCTGGGACTCAAAGGGTGCCTGGCAGTGTGGCGGAGGGTCCACAGGCACCCTTGGGCCTTTAGTGTCAGCCCCCGAGCTGTCTCAGTGCTGGAGGGGCCCCTCTGCCCCTTCCGCCCTGCCGGGCTCTGGACCTCTTCACTGCAGACAGGCCCGGCTCCCTCCCTCGCCCTTCTCTCCCCTCCCCAGGGCCCCAGCCAGCCTCCCCCGCCTGTCCGCCCTGCCTGTCACTCGCCAGACACCACTAATCAGCCCCTTGGTGGCCTGTGATTGCGCTCCCCGGATATTTTTACCTTATGCAAATAGGCAATGTAGAGGTGCCCTAGTCTGTCAGCTGCAGCCCCAGGCCCTCCCCCTACCTCCAGCCGGATTCCTCTCACTGTAAAGAGCTAGCCAACCTCACAGCCTCACCTTCTAGATCTCTCCAGGCTTCTTCAGGCAAACTGTGTCCATCGAGGGTGGTGGACGCCCCATCTCCAGACATAACAGGCGCCTCAGGAAAGGCTTCTGTGCTTGGGAAGAAGGCTGTGGAGGGTGCCCGGAACACTGCCAGGGTCTGGAAGCCGGAGGAAGGAGCTGGAGGGGTGAGAGGGGCCCATGGTGGGAGCCGCAGGGCACTCCGACCTCCCCCAGCCCTGAGGCTGCCTTGTCCCAACCTGGATCCTTCAGCCCTGTCGATAGAGGCAAAAGTCTGCCATTCTAGGAACAACAGAGCTGTCCTCCACCCCCACCCCAGCCCTGTCATTAGTAATACGCTTTTTGAGCACTTTCCCCGCCCAGCACGGTGCCCAGGGCTCCTGTGGACATCCCCATTTCATCCTCGCAGAAACCCCTGAGATGAAGCAGGTCCTGATACCACCCCTTTTACAGAGGCACAGGAATATAAGGGGGCTGACGAGGCTCTGTCCCCAGAGCCATGGTGGTTTCCCAGCTCGGTGTCTCTGCCTCGTTCGTTGTCCTGTGACTATCACCCAGGGCTCCTTGAGCCCTCCAAGCTGAGGCTCGGCATCCTCAGCCTCTGGCTGTCTCCCGCCTCTGCCCTTGTTGGTTTAGCCTCCGCTCCCTCCAGCAGCAGCCTGGCATGGCTGAGCCGGGCTGTGTGGGCAGCCTGTCCGCTCTGGGGGCCTGGCGAGGTGCCAGGGTGGCACCAAGGGGAGCCAGTACCTGAGGAACTGGACGTGGCCCTGGTGGCAGACTGGTGTGGGCGTGGCCCAGGCAGCTGACACGTGGCTGTTGGCCCAGAGCAGCCTCCATCTGCCCCACTGGCCCTTGCTCTGCAGCCTCTGCCTTCCAGAGCCTCTCAGAGCAGGTCCCCTCACTCGGGTTTTCAGAGATTGAGGATAACAAGGAAAGCTTCAAAGGACATGCTTCCGTGTGGCCAAGGCCCACAGCAGTCCCTGGCCTCTGTGCTGACCAACCTCCCACAGTGGTCACCATGTTCTCATTGCCTTGTGGGCACGAGGTGGGCAGGGCAGAGTCCCCTTTCTCAGCACCACTCAGCTTGGCTCACTGGGGATTCCACCGTCGGGTTTCAACTGCAGTGGTCCTGTTTGCTCACAAACTTGCAGGTGTGAACTTCTCTGCAGTGGGTCTCCCCATGGAAATCGTAAGCCCCTGGAGGGCAGCCTCCTCCTCAATGGCCTCCAGTTGGCATGGTGCCTGGCACAGAGAGGGTGCTCAGAAACATTTGGCAGGGTGACTGGCTAGCTGGGTGGACACATGGGTAGATGGATGAGAAGATTTGCCCAAGGACTTCCCTGGTGGTCCAGGGACTAAGACTCTGAACTCCCAATGCAGGGGGGCTGGGTTCAATCCCTGGTCAGGGATCCCACATGCTGCAACCAAGAGTTTGCATGCCGCAACTAAAGATCTCACATGTCGCAAGGAAGATCGAGGATCCCACATGCAGCAATTAAGACCCAGCGCAGCCAAATAAATATACAATTTTAAAAATCTTCTTTTATATTTAAAAAAAAGACGAGCCAAGCAAATTCTGAAGGGGATAGGTGCCCCCAGTGTGTGCCAGCTGCTCTTCACAGGGCCGTCTCTTTCACATTGCACCTACCAGTAACCCTATGGCTCCCCATCTTTCACATGAGAAAAGTCAAGCCCAGAGAGAACAGTTAGTGGCAGAGCAGAGACTGAACTTCAGGCCTCTGGTCCCACCCTGCTGGGCCTGGACGGACTCCCTGAACTCACCTGCTCTCCTTCCGGAAGGCTTAGGGTCTGGTGCAAGTGTTAGTCACTCGGTTGTGTCCGACTCTTCGCCATCCCATGGACTGTAGACTGCCAGGCTTCTCTGTCCATGGATTTCCCAGGTGAGAAAACTGGAGTGGGTAGCCGTTCCCTTCTCCAGGGGATCTTCCTGATCCAGGGATCAAATCTGGATCTCCCACATCGCAGGCTGATTCTTTACCACTTGAGCCACTAGGGAAGCCCCATGGTTTTCCTACTAGGTGAGAACTCAAGAGAATAGGGACAGTTTAAAAAAAAAAATTCTCCCGTGGCTCAATAAAGATGACAACAGTAAATAAATAAGCAAAGCCCATAGGGGCCCCAGTGGTCTGCCTGGATGGTAGGGGACCCACCCCTGCAGGGGCCAGTGCAATAATAAAGATGGCAACTGTGGGCTGTCCTCATGGACACAGCTACCATCCTCATGGGGGAAGACAAACGATAAACAGCCAAGTGAAATATAGTATGTTAGATGGTGACGAGGGCAGGCAAGCAGGGGAGGGAGGGCATNGTTTGCATGCCGCAACTAAAGATCTCACATGTCGCAAGGAAGATCGAGGATCCCACATGCAGCAATTAAGACCCAGCGCAGCCAAATAAATATACAATTTTAAAAATCTTCTTTTATATTTAAAAAAAAGACGAGCCAAGCAAATTCTGAAGGGGATAGGTGCCCCCAGTGTGTGCCAGCTGCTCTTCACAGGGCCGTCTCTTTCACATTGCACCTACCAGTAACCCTATGGCTCCCCATCTTTCACATGAGAAAAGTCAAGCCCAGAGAGAACAGTTAGTGGCAGAGCAGAGACTGAACTTCAGGCCTCTGGTCCCACCCTGCTGGGCCTGGACGGACTCCCTGAACTCACCTGCTCTCCTTCCGGAAGGCTTAGGGTCTGGTGCAAGTGTTAGTCACTCGGTTGTGTCCGACTCTTCGCCATCCCATGGACTGTAGACTGCCAGGCTTCTCTGTCCATGGATTTCCCAGGTGAGAAAACTGGAGTGGGTAGCCGTTCCCTTCTCCAGGGGATCTTCCTGATCCAGGGATCAAATCTGGATCTCCCACATCGCAGGCTGATTCTTTACCACTTGAGCCACTAGGGAAGCCCCATGGTTTTCCTACTAGGTGAGAACTCAAGAGAATAGGGACAGTTTAAAAAAAAAAATTCTCCCGTGGCTCAATAAAGATGACAACAGTAAATAAATAAGCAAAGCCCATAGGGGCCCCAGTGGTCTGCCTGGATGGTAAGGGACCCACCCCTGCAGGGGCCAGTGCAATAATAAAGATGGCAACTGTGGGCTGTCCTCATGGACACAGCTACCATCCTCATGGGGGAAGACAAACGATAAACAGCCAAGTGAAATATAGTATGTTAGATGGTGACGAGGGCAGGCAAGCAGGGGAGGGAGGGCATGCAGGGTGCAGCAGGTGGGTGTGTTTTCTATATTTGTCAGAGAATGCCCCTCCAATAAGGTGAGGAAGCAGAGACCTGAAGACAGACGGCATGAGCCTTGCAGATGTCTGGGAGGAGCACTCCAGGCAGTAAGAACAGCAAATGCAAAGGCCCAAGGCAAGAGAGCCGGGCTGGGCTGAATGAATGATAGGAGTGAGGTCTGAGAGCCAACCTGGGGCCCAGTAGCTCCTGTAAGAATTGGCTTTTCCTCTGAGATGGGGAGCCTTTGGAGGGTTCTAGGCAGAGGACTGATCAGTCCCGGCCTTTTGTTCCAGCTTTTGTGTGAGAACAGACCACAGGAAATGGAAGCAGGGAGAGTGGTCCAGAAGCCCACACTATTGGGAGGTGATGGGGATGGGAGGGGGTGGGAGGCAGACTGCGCATGCTTGGAGGTCAGGGTGCTAGGACCTGCTGACCAGGCCGTGGCCTCTCCTTTGCAGAACTGGCTGCGGCTCTACGGCTACCTGCCCCAGCCCAGCCGTCACATGTCCACCATGCGCTCCGCCCAGATCCTGGCCTCGGCCCTTGCCGAGATGCAGCGCTTCTACGGGATCCCCGTCACGGGTGTGCTGGACGAAGAGACCAAGGCGTGAGTCCTTATATCAGGTCATTCCCAGACCCCACTAGCACCTGCCCTCCTTCCAGCCTGCTCTGATGAAGGCTTGGCCTGTGGAGTTTTCCAGGAAAGGGTGGCATAGCTCCAAAATGGCAAAGGGTTTGATCCTCCATGCTAGCTCTTGTTGGTTGGGAGGGGCTGCTGCTGTCTTGCGTTGAAAAAGCTCCTGAGGCTGAAACCCAGCTCAGCAGCAAGGAGCGCAGGATTGATTAGTGGTGTCTGCCACAGGCTTGGGAATGGGAGGTGTGGTATACGTGCTTTGATTGCCTAGTTAGGCCTTGCTGAGTCTGACAGAGATGCTGTGACCTAGAGCCACATTCTTGATGAGCATTCAGAGCAGAAGGTATCAGGTATAAAAGGCCTCAGGGCAACTCACCTCCTGCTCCTAGGCAATAGTGGTAAACAGGGGCTCTCCTTAGCAGAGCCACTCCTAGGCATGCAGTCTTCCAGTACCAGGTCATCATACCATTTTCCTGAGAAGGAGCTCAAAGCTTAGGGAGAGTCTTCTCACTGCCGCTGCCCTCATAATAAGTGCAGCTGGAGGTCAGTGGCCGGAGGGTGGGAGATGGTGGACTGCCTGGAAGAGGCAGTGCCCGGCAGGCAGGTGTGTTGAGGAGGCTTTGTGCTCCCAGGTGGATGAAGCGGCCCCGCTGTGGGGTGCCAGACCAGTTCGGGGTACGTGTGAAAGCCAACCTGCGGCGGCGGAGGAAGCGCTACGCCCTCACAGGGAGGAAGTGGAACAACCACCACCTGACGTTCAGGTAGAGACCCGGCCCAGCGTGGCCTCCCCTCAGGGCATGTTTCTGAAGCGCTGGGACTGCTTCTTGGGCTGAGGCCTCAGGCTTCCCAGTGGGCTTGTCTGGAAGGCTTCCTTTCCCAGCAGCCCACTGCAGGGTGCCTGGCCTCCCCATCCAATCCCACCCCCATGCTGATTGGATCACCCCTCCCCCACCGCAGTTTCCCTCGAGAGAACGGTGGGACCCTTTGAACTCTGCTCTGTCCACCTTTCCTTCCTCTCCGCACCCACCAGCAGCTGAGGGTTGGCCTCACCCACCCAGATGGGCTCCTACACCAGTGAGAACTGGAGGCTTCGGGGGTGTGAAGGATAAGGGAGGGAGGCCCTGGAGCATCTGGGCAGTCCAGCATCTGCCCAGGGGGGATCTGTGCACCGAGTCACCCACACAAACCCTGCTTCAAATACCCCTCCTTCCTTTCCATCAAGTTCGTTGGCAAGAAACCCCCCTGAGCCTCGAGCTGCATGGCAGTCCTCAAGGGTCCCCCTTCCTGTTCCAATCCAGCTATGACCCCACTCTCAGCTCCATCTCCCGAGGAAGAGCAGCTCCTGAGGTGCTAAGGGACCCAGGCCGCCAGAGTGAACTCTCGATCCGTGAGCTGATTCGTGACCTCTGATGGAGCTCTGTCTAGCACACAGAGGCTTGCTCTGCTTCAAGTGGGAACTAACAGGCCTCACCATGCTTTTATCACGTGCAGGCACATGCTCTCCGTGAGTTAAGCCGCTGAGTCCTCCCAGGGTCTCCGGAATAGAAGTGCTCCCTCCTTTCCCGTTTCACAGATGAGGAAGCTAAAACTCAGAGAGACTTAAGTTGCTTGCCCAAGGTCACACAGGAAATGTTAGAGCCCAGCCTTGAACCTGATTCAGCCTGACTCTGGAGCCCAACTTTGAGAACCACTTGGCCTGTGTTTCCCAAACCTCAGCCATTTGCATCCCACTTTCTAGCTCTTTCTCTTGGCTCTGTGTCACCTATACTTTTAATTACTTAATGTTTTCTTAAAATAAGCGTATTTGGCAAAATGCAGCCTTATTCAGTGATATCCTAATGAAGTCCTGGGCTTGACACCTTAGTTCTTTTTTTTTTTTTCAAATTCACATGAGAGTAAATTAAGTCAGTATTGATGAGCATCATCCATGAATGAGCTCAGATCTTATGCCCTTTCCCTGAGACCGTGTGTCCCCACCCCCAACCCAGTGGATGCTAGCAATGGACAGTGGGCTCACTCATGTCTTCCCCTCCACCTGCAGCATCCAGAACTACACAGAGAAGCTAGGCTGGTACCACTCGCTGGAGGCAGTGCGCCGGGCCTTCCGTGTGTGGGAGCAGGCCACGCCCCTGGTCTTCCAGGAGGTGCCTTATGAGGACATCCGACTGCGGCGACAGAAGGAGGCAGATATCATGGTACTCTTTGCCTCTGGTTTCCATGGCGACAGCTCGCCATTTGATGGCACCGGTGGCTTTCTAGCCCACGCCTATTTCCCTGGCCCTGGTTTGGGCGGGGATACCCATTTTGATGCAGATGAGCCCTGGACCTTCTCCAGCACCGACCTGCATGGTGAGCACCTCTGATCAGGGTGATGACAGGGGTGGGGGGTGGGGAGGGTAGAGTTGGGGGCTGGGAGGGGAGACCATCCCCCATGCAGTTCTTAGGAGCATTGACTCTTGGTCTCAGTCTGCTGTCCATCATCTCCAAGGGGGGTGATAGGGAAAGGAAGGGAGGGATTGGTGTACCCATTTTCCAGATGGTGAAGATAGAGGCCCAGAAGTCAGAGGGGCTTAGCTTCTTCTGAGAGTATAGCATGGGCAGGCTCTTTGGGCCCCTCAACCCATAGAGTGGGGTGTCCAGGTCCTGGGCCAGGCCAGAGCTGACCCCACTGCCCGCCATGACAGGGAACAGCCTCTTCCTGGTAGCAGTGCATGAGCTGGGCCACGCACTGGGGCTGGAGCACTCGAGCAACCCCAGCGCCATCATGGCACCGTTCTACCAGTGGATGGACATCGACAACTTCCAGCTGCCTGAAGACGACCTTCGGGGCATTCAGCAACTCTATGGTGAGTGGGCAGCAGTGGAGGACAGGGGGCTCTGAATGCCAGCTCCCAGCTCCCAGCCCCATGAAGCATAGGGACCGTGGCCACACCTGTTTTGTAGATGAGGAAACTGAGGCCCCAAGAGAATTAGCGATGGTCCAAGTCATCCAGTCAATAGAGGATGGTGCTAGAAATCAGTCCTGGGCTGGCTGCCTCCAGGCCCAGGCCCTCACCCAGAGATTCCATGGTGGCTCCAGGGGTCACAGGTGGCCCCAGGGCCCCTCACTGCCCCTGTTTTCCTCCTCACCCTGAGGCATATTCTTATTAGACCCAGGGTGTCCCTGGGGTCCCTGTTCCTCTCACTGTCACACCCAGCCCAAGCATGTCCCACTGAGGCTCTCCTCCGAGCATTGCTGGTTTATCACTTCCCAGCCCCTTTGAGGCAGGTAGCACCCCCCACCTCCACCCCCCACCAGGGAAGCCCCCAATGGGGGAGTCTCTGAGGGCCAGTTCAGAGGGTCAGTACCCACCCCGAGCCCTCGCTCTGTTCCCAGCCACCTGGGAACCACATTCTTCCCTCCGCTTGTGTCTAGCGCTTCTGGAGCCTCCACTGGAACCGGCCAGCCCCCTAAGAGGAGTGTCCCCAAGGGGAAGTGCAGCCAGGAGTGGCCTTAGGGCGCAGTGACCCTAGTTCCAGTGTGGGGAGGTCAACGAAGGGACTGCATGGAAGAGACTGGAGGTCCCCCCGAGCAATGGTGGTGTGGGGAGGGGTCTGCTGTGGTCAGATAGGGCCTCACCTGGGTGGGCTGCCCGTGGGGCACAGGTCTCAGGCCGCCAAGGTTCCGAGTAGAAGCTGGCATCCTGGCTGGGTTCTGGGGCTACCCTCCTAACTTCCCCCTCCCGCCCCTCTGCAGGCACCCCGGATGGCCAGCCACAGCCCACTCAACCTCTTCCCACTGTGACCCCCCGGCGGCCTGGCCGGCCAGACCACCGGCCCCCCAGACCCCCTCAGCCACCTCCCCCGGGTGGGAAGCCGGAGCGGCCTCCAAAGCCAGGCCCCCCACCCCAACCCCGCGTCACAGAGCGGCCCGACCAGTATGGCCCCAACATCTGCGACGGGGACTTCGACACGGTGGCCATGCTGCGGGGGGAGATGTTCGTGTTCAAGGTCTGGCCCCTGCCTGCGCCACCTCTCCACCCCCTCGGCTCAGGCTCAGAGCAGAGAGCTCCCTCCTACTTCTCCCCCAGACTCTTGCCCCACCTCTGCCCCCCTCGCTCAGCGGCCCCTGGGGAGCCATCAGACCCTAGACCAAGAAGAAAAGAGCCCAAGGGACAAGGGGCTTGCACGGGGTCATACAGTAAGCCCAGGGGCCCACACCCACCTGGGGCTCTCTCTCCTTGTACCGCCCTCCCCCACCCTCTTCCTAAGACCCCCTGCACCAGACTCTCGCAGGCAGGGGGAGTTGTCCACGTCATCCACTGAGTAAAGGTGATGCTGGAAACAAACCCAGAGCTGGCCAACTTCAGGGCCTGGGCCTCACTCAGCCCTCACCCAGAGCTTCCATGGTGGCTCCAGGGGACACAGATGGCCCCAGGGCCCCTGGCTGCCCCCTCTTCGCCCAGTCTGAATATGTTATTAGACCAAGGGTGTTCCTGGGCTCCCAGGGCCCATTCTTTTCACTGTTACTCCCAGCCCAAGCATGTCCCACTGGAAGGGGTGGGTGGGGGGCCCGCATGCCGTCCACTCACCCCCATGCCCTCCCCAGGGCCGTTGGTTCTGGCGGGTGCGGCACAACCGCGTCCTGGACAACTATCCCATGCCCATCGGGCACTTCTGGCGGGGCCTGCCCAGTGACATCAGTGCAGCCTACGAGCGCCAGGATGGGCGTTTCGTCTTTTTCAAAGGTGAGTTGGGGCAGGTGGGAGGGAGGAGGCTGGACAGCCTTCCTGCCCTCATCTCTGGCCTGACCTCTGATCCAGCTGGCCCTGACGGAGGATGGAAAGGAAGGACCGCGTGCACATCTCGTCCTGTCGCCCACTGCAGGCTTACTCGGGGGGACCTAACCCTGGGAGCAGGGCAGGGGTGGGGCAGGGGGTAGACAGAGACCAGAGGCCCAGCGGGCAGAGGCGGACTGACTGAGGGCAAGTGTCCTCCTGCAACACAGGGGCTCCGCCCCATCACCCTCCTTCCTTGCATCCTAGGCCTCTTCCTTGCCCCTTCCTCATAAGAGCAGGTCCCCGAGCCCACTCTGGGGAGTGTCCCTGGGTCTGTCTACAGAGACAGTGGAGCTCCTTCCCCCTAGCCCCTCCTCTGAGGCCTGTCCCCCAGGAAGGGCCTCAAGGGCAGCACCCCTGAAGGATTGGCTGTGTCCCCAGCCCCCCTGGCCTGAGTCTCAACCAGGCAGGAAGTCCCCAAGGACTGGGCTAGGCTCACACTAAAAGGGAGGAGCCTGGGCCATGCACTGGGGGACCCCAGGGACACAGTCCCCAGATCCAGAGGCCAGGCTTCTTCCCTCTCTCTGTGCAAGAACTGTGTGTGGGGGGAGTGGATGTTCAAACAGGATCAGAGGCTCATGTGTATTGCAATTGAGCGTGTGGTGTGTGTGTCATTGTGAGCTGGCAATGTGTATACACGTAAATGGGTGTGTTACAGATGTTCCTGAGTGCCATGTGCGTGTGATGCGAGCGTGAGTTGTCTTGGCTGTGGAATATCAGTGCTTGTTCTGTGTACAAGGATGAGAGAGTGTGTGTGTGTGTGTGTGTGTGTGCGTGGTGAGTATAGCATTGAATGTGAATTTGGAGACCCAGATTCTCATTCCCCGTGCCCGCCCCCCCAACCCCTCCCGCAGGTGACCGCTACTGGCTCTTCCGAGAAGCGAATCTGGAGCCAGGTTACCCACAGCCGCTGACCAGCTACGGCTTGGGCATCCCCTACGACCGCATCGACACAGCCATCTGGTGGGAGCCCACAGGTCACACCTTCTTCTTCCAGGAGGACAGGTGAGTGCCCCTCCGCTAAAGGGAAAAGGCTCCCATCCTCAGGCCCTCCCAAAAAGAACCCATGGCCTGGACAGGCCGGGCGCAGCCCACAGCCTGGTACTTTTGGCCACAGGTATTGGCGCTTCAACGAGGAGACGCAGCGTGGAGACCCCGGCTACCCCAAGCCCATCAGTGTGTGGCAGGGGATCCCCACCTCCCCTAAAGGGGCCTTCCTGAGCAACGATGCAGGTACCAGGGCCAGCCTCCGCCCAGCCTGCCTAGCACCCACCATCCCCCCGCCTCCCAACACACGGGACAGGGCTTGCTTGCAGTCAGCAGCATCAAGATGGCAGGCACGGGGACCCAGCTGGGCCAGGCAACCATTGACACCATTTACAGAGGCCAAAGAGAGCTTGAGTAAAGGGCCCCAAATCACACAGTGAGGAAGTGGTGGAGTCAGGAGTCCAGCCAGGTCGGCCTGTGTCCAGAGCTGCGCTGCTCCCTGCAGAGCCTTGAGCCCAGCGGGGGTGGGGTGAGCTTGGGCTCAGAGCCTTGGGAGCAAGAGTCCTCCCGATGAACCCCCCTTACCTGCCTGGCAGGGAAGCCTGATCTCTGTCGTTATAACTGACCAACAGGGAGTTGCAGCTTTTATTTCTCCAGCGGGATCTCTGGTGAGTTTCAGAATGCCCATCAGCCTTCAGGGGCTCAGGGGAGACCTGGCTGGCTTTGCTAATGTTCAGGCGGGTCGCACGGCTTCCGTGCATGGTGGCTCTACCCTACGGCTGCTGTGACCTCATTGTGCTCTGCGGAGCAGGGACGCATCTGGTGGCTCAAACCTGGTCCTTCCTGGGGTTTAAAAGATGTGGACAGAGTGCCCTGGACCACAGATCTGGTCTAAGGGGGCATCAGGCTCCACTCTGGGTCTGACTGTGTGGCCTTGACCAAGACACTGTCCTCTCCAGTGTAGGAGGAAGCCAGATTGGATCCCCTGACTCTAGCCCCCGACCCAGCAGGCTCTAGGACCCCTCTCTGCACTGCCCTGGTCTGTGTCAGCCCAGCCAGAAAGCATGGACGATTTCAAAATGCCCAGGGAAGCCAGTGACAAAGAGGGTGTTTTAAAGCCAGGGCCCCTTTAGCTCTCCCTGGTTCTCCTCGCGGGCCTCTGGCCGGCAGGGAGCCCCCACCTAACGCTCCTCTGGCCTGCTTCGCCCCCTGCAGCCTACACCTATTTCTACAAGGGCACCAAATACTGGAAGTTTGACAACGAGCGCCTGCGAATGGAGCCCGGCTACCCCAAGTCCATCCTGAGGGACTTCATGGGCTGCCAAGAGCACATGGAGCCGGGGCCCCGGTGGCCCGACGTGGCCCGTCCACCCTTCAACCCTGATGGGGGTGCAGAGCCCGGGACGGGCGGTGACAGCGAGGAGGGCGAGGAGGGTGGTGAGGCGGGCCCTGGCGGTGGCGGCGCGGCAGGGCCGGACGAGGACGGGGGCAGCCGCGTGGTGGTGCAGATGGAGGAGGTCACGCGGACGGTGAATATGGTCATGGTGTTGGTGCCCCCCGTGCTGCTGCTGCTCTGCATCCTGGGCCTCACCTACGCCCTGGTGCAGATGCAGCGCAAGGGCGCGCCCCGCATGCTCCTCTACTGCAAGCGCTCCCTGCAGGAGTGGGTCTGACCCTCCGCGCCAGACCCTCCACTCCCCACGGTGCTAAGGGGCCAGGCTGGCCGCGCCTGTGGTTCTGAGACGGCTCCTGGGGCCTTTCATCTGGAGCCCTCTGTGGCTCCTCAGCCCCCCGGTGGGGGTCCCTCCAGGCCCGCTGACATCCCTGCCAGCCCTGCCCCCTTGTTTATTTATGCCCAGGTATCTTTTTTTTTTTTTTTTTGCACACTAATTAAGCATTTCTTCCTACTTGCCTGACCAGGGCGGTCCCTCAGGGCAATCCCTAAAGGCAGGGGCTTAGAGGTTTCTAAATATACTAATGCACCAGAGAGGGAGTTAGGCTCCCAGCCACCCCTGGCTTAGCCAGAGGAGCGGTGGGTCAGAAGGCCCTTTTGGAAGAGTGAAGGGCTGCTGGGTTGGTCTCCACCCTGAGCACCTGGGTCAGAGCCGAGGGCTCTGTTGGTTTTAGAGCTTGGTGGGCCCTGACTGGTCTCCAACCCCCTGAGTCTCAGAAAGAGCTTCCACCTGGTGGCAGCCTCAGGCCAAAGCCAGCAGGGAGGAGAGGGGGCCCACTGATTGAGAGTCCTGTTGAGGTTTGGTTGCTTCTCAGCCTACTTCTAACAGCCCCAGCAGTCGGGATTCCTTAGGCCCAAGAACCCTGCCCACACCTGGCCAGCCCGGGGTCAGTAACCCCCAGCTCCCCTGTACCTCCTCCCCTCTCGGGAGAAGGGGCCCTGGGCCTGCCTTACCAAGGACCAAACGGGGTCTGCCAAGGCCCCTCCCCCAAGGGTAGCGCCAGCCATGCCCCCTGGGGGGCTGGGCTTCCAGCCTCCCGCCCATTCTCCGCTCTGAGCTGTGACTCAATTGGGTTCTTTCCACAAGTATCTTCCCTCCCCCTGTCACCCCACCACCAACAACCGCAGGGGTCTCAGAAGCCCACCAGCCTCAGGCTCAGCTGCCAGTGTCCTAGTTCTCCCGGGGAGTGAGGGGGTAATGGGTGCCCAGGCCGGGGTTGTAGTTGTCCAGAGACGCACGCCCACCAGGCTTAAGGGGTTCCTCCCCCCAGCTCGCTTTCCTCCAGGGACACTGGTGGAGGTGGCGTGGTGGCCAGCAGCTCATCCTCTCTCTAAGACTTTGAGATGGGACTGTGGAGCCCCCAGAGGAGCCCATTGTAGCCTGGGGCCTCCCCCAATCCTGGGTTCAACCCTGTGGATGGAGGTGATTCTGCCCTCTTTTCCTCCATGAAGAACCAAGAGGCGAGGCTGCCATGGGAAATGGTACTGTAGAGCCGGTTCTGTCCCCGCTGCTCCCCTAGCCCTGAGCAAGCTGGCCTATCGCCCGGAATCCCAGAGGCCCCTGGGGCGAGAGGCCCCTCATGGACAGGCCCCCAGTGCGGGTCCAGCAGTGTCCTCCCTACTCCATCCTCAGAACCACCGGAGAGCCAGCCGAGGGGGGTGGGGAGGGGATCAGTGTCTGTCTGTAAATAATCTGCACTGATTAAATCGTACAGCCGGCGACTGTGCCTCCTTTCTAAGAGGCCTCAGGCTGGAGCTTACAGCTAGAGGGGCTACAGGTGACTTGAAGGCAGGGGATGGGGAGTAGGGGGGTGACATGGTCTCAGCTGGGATCTGGGGACTTGTTCCCCCCATGCCAAAGAGAGCTGATTCCTAGATCTGTGGGGGCTCCTTCCCAACTGGCCCTGGGAGGGGCAGGCCTTTGGGGAAGGTTGGGAAGTAGCTGCCCTCAATAGACCAGAGTGGGGTAAGGCAAGGTACCAGGGTTGGCCATGCTGGCATTGAGCAGAGAAGGGATGGGGAATTTACTGGTCATTCATTCGTGGTGAGAAAGAGCAACCCACTTCAGCCATCTCAGAAGGGTGGGAGAAACAGTCCAGGCCACCCAGCCTTCCCACCCATCCAGATTGGTTCTGGGCAGCCTGAAGACCCAGCTTGGGCAGGAGGAGATGGGAAACAGTGCCACTTTGGAGTCTAACAGTTCCTCTCGCCACACACGCTGCTCGGCTGGTGAGGGACACCCAGGATCTGCTCTCTTTTTTTTGTTTTTGTTTTTTTCGGCTGTGCGACACAGCTTGTGACATGTTAGTTCCCCAGGGATTGAACCCCAGCCCTCCACAGTGAGGGCATGGAGTCCTAACCACTGGACTGTCAAGGAATTCCTTGCAATGTCAGTTCAGTTCAGTCGCTCAGTCGTGTCCAACTCTTTGCAACCCCGTGAACTGCAGCACGCCAGTCCTCCCCATCCATCACCAACTCCCAGAGCCTACCCAAACTCATGTCCATTGAGTTGGTGATGCTATCCAACTATCTCATCCTCTGTTGTCCCTTTCTCCTGTTCTCAATCTTTCCCAGCACCAGGAAATCTTTTCCAGTGAATCNACTGCAGCACGCCAGTCCTCCCCATCCATCACCAACTCCCAGAGCCTACCCAAACTCATGTCCATTGAGTTGGTGATGCTATCCAACTATCTCATCCTCTGTTGTCCCTTTCTCCTGTTCTCAGTCTTTCCCAGCACCAGGAAATCTTTTCCAGTGAATCAGCTCTTTGCATCAGGTAGCCAAAGTATTGGAGTTTACTTTCATTCTTTTTTTTTTTTTTTTGGCTGCACCACTCAGCATGCTGCATCTTAGTTCCCTGACCAGGAATTGAACCTGTGCCCCCTGCATTGGGAGCCTGAAGTCTTAACCAGTGGACCACCAGGGAAGTCCCATTCCCTCTTTGAAGAAGCAGAATCTCACTCTGGGAAGAGAGCAGATGATACTCAGGAGAGAGGCATTGCCACCTTCGGGTCTGAGCATTGCTGAGGAGCCTTTTGCTCCACGTCCAGCCTCGGGCCCAGCCTGTCGCGTGCTGATCTGCGCACCCAGGCCCACGATGCTCACCCACAGAGCAGGCCAGGCCCCCACAGCTCCTCGAGCAGGGTCCTCCAACCTGCTCCAGGCCCCACCCTCCCCTGCAGCTGCACGCCCCCTCCCCAGCATCCCACCCTTTCCTCTCTTTGTGTTGAAAACTGGCTGAAGAGAGTAGGAAACGCTGGCCCTCAGAAGCCACGAAGGCCTCTCAGGCTTGGCTAGGAAACAGCCTATATGCTTCCCCCACCCCAGGGGCCTTGGGGGGCGGTGCAGGACAGGAAGGAGGGTCACAGATGGACACCATCGCATCTGCCTTCCTGTGGCGACAGCCAGGTCTGCAGGTCCCACCAGGTCCACCTCTTGCCTGAAGCCTTAGAGGTCACCCAGAAGCCCAGAGGTCAGCAGGCAGGTGGAGGGCGGTGTGGAGGCACAGGGAGGAGAAAGGACAGGATGAAAGGCCTCCTGGTTGAGTTCTTCCTCAGAGGCCAGCCAGCAGAGACTTGGCAGAGGCCTCACCTCCTCAGGAAGCAGCCTGAGGACCTTCCACCCCTAAGCTCTGGTGGGATCTCTCAAAGAAACCCAGCGGCTGCAGGAACAGCTTATCTCAAGAGTTTATCCTCTCTGGGGGTCCCACATGGATGAAGGTCTCTGAGGGGACAAGAGGCAGGTGAAGCACCTGGGCCCTGCCTCCCCAACGCCAGAGAGCCCAGTGACCTCTCCCCCCGCCCCCGCCCAGGATAAAACAGAAGCCCACGAAAAAATCAAGCCGTAACTTAAATCACCTTGGACCCCCTCCCATATTCTCTCAGTATCTTTTGTTTCTCTATATTTTGCTGATTCCCAAGTAAAACAAGACATTAGAGATTAAAAAGAAGAAAAATATAAGTTGCTGTCACTCCCTCAGCCAGTGTTGACAGCTTGGCATATTTCCTTTCAGCTTCTTTTCCTCTGCTTTTGCACAGCTTGGGGTTTTAGAGTCCAAAACATCCTGGGCTTCAGCCTGGTGTTCCTGGTACTTAAACCTCCATGGAGGAGATCACATGGCCCTATGCCACTGGCTGCTGGGAGAACCATCAGAGGATGGTGGTTGTCAAATGCTGGCGAAGGCTCGTAGTGTGATCACAATTCCACTCATCTTGCATCCTCCCCTGCTTACATTTCACTCCGGAGATGAGCAAGGCCCAGAGAGGTGAAGTGACCTGGCCAAGGTCACACAGCCAGGAAGTGGCCAATTTGAACCCAAATAGACTGACTTGCACAGTAACCCACCCCACCCCCACATGCTGCTGGAGAATCCAGCAGCGATGAGAGGGCCCCTGCCCACCCTGGCCTTCCCTCCTCACACGTTCTAGACATTAGAGACCCCAGGGCCACCAACAGAGCCTCCTTTCAGGCTGGGGCAGGGCCGAGCTGGCTGCTTCCTCCCCCTCCAACTTGGCAGAAAAGCCTTTTTGTTGTGGCTCACATAGAGGCCATTCTCCTCCAGCTCACGGGAAGGAATGGCCGGCTTCCTGTCCGTCCATAGCCGCCCAGGCTGCAGTGGTGTCCCCCGTGCCACGTATGTCCAAGAGGAGCAGGGCTCCCTGCCCCTCCACCTCTAGTTCTGCCTTGGGGGCCTGAGGTTGCAGGCTTTGCCCCTTCATCCGTGAAACCACACCAGGGGGCTAGACACTGCCTCCGCTCAGCTATTCTGGCACATGCTGGGGATTCCAGGCCTCAGGGCACAGCAGCACCACTCTTGGCCCCCTGCTCAAGTAGCCTCATAACACACAAAGTGCTGCCAGAGCCCCCTGCCAGGCTGTTTGCTCTGTCCCAAATGTTCTCTGCTTGCCTCTGTGCCTTTGCTTATTCTGTTCCCTACTTCTGGAAAACCCTTCCCTGCATGTTACAAAAATGTTTTGTGTGTTTATTTATGTATGTATTTGGTTGTGCCCAGTGTTAGTTGCAACACACAGGATTTTCAATCTTCCGTGCAGTGTGCAGGATCTAGTTCCCCCACCAGGGATAGAACCTGGGACCCTGCCTCTGGAGCACAGAGTCTTAGACACTGGACCACCAGGGAAGCCCCCCTATACATTTTATCCTGTTCAAATTGCCCAGATCCTTTAAGGCATCCTTAAGCTTTTAAGATTAAGGCTTGCCTATTCCGGATTTCCACCCTTCCTCCTGAAGATGATTGTGCTTCCTTGTGTCCTGACTATTCCTGGCCTTTGACTCCAGTCAGGCCATCCTACCACGCACCCAGATGCTGTGTGTGGCTCCATCACTCCCAGGCTGTGTGTCCTTGAAGTCATCTCACCTCTATGAGCCCAGATTCCCATCTATAAAGCTTGGCTAATAGCCATGCCTATTTCATACAGCTGTGAGGGTTGATGCAGCTGATCCATGTAAACACTTAGAACAGCCCACAGCAGGGTCTCAAGAGTTAGTCACTAATGTCTCTTTTAGGTGCAGGTACCTGGGGGACACTGGACTTCCCAGGTGGCTCAGCAGTAAAGAATCCTGCCAATGCAGGAGACTCAGCTTCGATCCCTGGGTCAGGAAGATCCCCTGCAGAAGGAAATGACAAACCCCCTCCAATATTCTTGCCTGGGAATTCCCATGGACAGAGGAGCCTGGTGGGCTACAGTCCATGGGATCACAAAAGGGTCAGACACGACTTAGCGACCTGGTGGGCACCAAGGAGATGTCCCTCCTTGACTTCCTTCCCAGGAGTGTTTGTGGGATGGGGTCAAAGGTCAACAAGCACTGGAACAGGTGCCAGGAAGAGGAACATTCCTGTCCTACCAGCTCCTCTCCTCAGCTGCCAAGGCCTCACCCTGCCGACCCCAGGGGCCCAGCCCTTCTTTCCATATCTTAAGCACGAGGCCCCGGCTCAGGTTTTCTCCCCCAGCTCTCCGTCATCTCCCACCCCTACATTTTTCACTCATCTCACTCTTTGCCAGAAATAGCCTCCAAACTCCCCTTCTCTTGCAGACAATCTAGCAGGCCCCTCCTGGAAAAACTATATCATTCCCCTGCCAGCATGGATCATGGCAATAGCTGGATTCCATTAAGAAATTATTCCAAGTCAGTGGAAAGGGAGGGGCAGCTATGCCCCCAATAATTGCATCATAAAATTACACTGCACCATCCTAAAACCTGTCGACTTCAGCCAGATCAAGCTTCCTTTATAGACTAAGACCCTGAGGCCTGGATGGTGGGCTGATTCGGCCACAGTTGCTCATGGAGTCTTTAAACTGATGCCCAGCAAGACTTCTGCAGCCCCACCCTCTCTCACCACACACCCCACACCATCTCCCCACCCCAGGGGGGCCTTCCTCTTTTTCACTTTGGAAGAACTGAGAGCAGAGTGTTGTGGTTATTCCAGCTTTTCTGATAAAGGGCATTTGATCCAGCTATAGAGGAAGGGTCCTGCCCTCTGCAAATAGCCCCCTCCACCACCCTCTCCCCCCAACCCTGCCGTCTTGTTCCAGGAGAATAAGACCCCCCTCCCCTTCCTCCCAGTCCATGGATTCTGGTAGAGCTGGCCCCATTCCCTTGGTGGCAAGAGGATCTTGTGACCTAGAGCCCAGCCAATCAGCACCCCAGTGCCTGATGCAGGGGTGGGCAGAAAACCCAAATCTGGCCAATCAGGGACTCCCTGTGACTTTTTCTGGAGCCCCGGGAAGAAAGAAGTCATGTGTCTGCTATTGAGCTACTGGAGTGTGACTCTGGAGTTGCTCATGGGTCATCATCTGTTATCTCACCACCACATATAGACAGCTTGCCTCAGAGCAGAGACAGTAAAGAAAAATAGAGCCTTAAAGACTCTAGAAGGCACCTTCTGAGTACCTGGATCCATGCCTAAAGCTCTTGTAGTTACATGTGCCAATAAACTCCTTTCATTTCTTAAGCCAGTGTGAATTATTACTGGGCTGCTGTTGTTGTTTGTCCTCTGGTGCCCAGGGTGCCCTGAGTTCCAAAAGTGTGCTGAGCTTGACACATTCCTCTTGCCAATCTAAGACTCTTAAGCACCAAACCCCAGGGCCACATAGCAACATCTCTTCAACACTTGAATATTTACTTAGGTCCCTGGCACTACCCCCCAGCCTCAGTAATGCTGCCTAAGACAACACAGGACCCCTGAGTATTCACAAGAGGCCCCGGGAATCACGTAGCCAAATGGTGGCAGGTGAGGAAGTAGGAAGTGTCACTTAACTGTGACATGGACTTTTTCAGATTTCATAAGGTAACAGATAGACAATGAGGAAATCACAGAAAAGCCAAAACTGTCTACGAAAAATGCCTGCAATTTCTAGTCTCCTGCCAAACAGCATAAGATTTATTTTTTTTCTGCACTACGGAGCTGACGGGATCTCAGTTCCCCAACCAAGAAGTGAATCCATGCCCCTGCAGCGGAAGCACAGAGGGTTAACCACTGGGCCACCAAGGGACAGCCCCAACCTTGACAATTTAACTGTAAATCCTACAGGCTTTCTCTTATGAGTATGTATTTTATGTTTTAAAAGTAAGCTCAAAAAATAAAAAAATAAAAGTAAGCTCATACTTTTGAACTGTGCTTTTGAACCGTGGTGTTGGAGAAGACTCTTGAGAGTCCCTTGGATGGCAAGGAGATCCAACCAGTCAATCCTAAAGGAAATCAGTCCTGAATATTCATTGGAAGGACTGATGGTGAACCTGAAGCTACAATACTTTGGCCACCTGATGTGAAGAGCTGACTCATTAAAAAAGACCCTGATGCTAGAAAAGATTGAAGGCAGGAGGAGAAGAGGACAACAGAGGATGAGATGGTTGGATGGGATCACCAACTTGATGGACATAAGTTTGAGCAAGCTCCAGGAGTTGGTGAAGGACAGAGAATCCTGGTGTGCTGCAGTCCATGGGGACGAAAAGAGTCAGACACAACTGAGTAACTGAACTCAGGCTCATACCAGACATGTTTTTTTAAACCTTTCTCATTTACTAATTTGGACGAGTAACTTGACCTACAGAAGACCTTCACTTTATTTGTTTCTTGAATTTTTCTGAGCATGCTCTATATGCCCATCATGATGAAATAAGTGAGTAAACTGTGTATCATCAGCCCCTTTTCATGTCCACAGGTTAATTTCTACAACATGCCTTTTGTTGGGTGCATTCTATGAACCCCCTGGAGCGGTTTCCTCAACCGAAACCATAACAGTTACAGATAACGTTTTGGAAACATCCATAATTATAGAGAATAGTTCTTGAGGGCTCACACTGTACCAGACTTTTTTTTTTTTTTTTT
>SJYA01002356.1:20141-69100 GCA_006410615.1 Neotragus moschatus
TTTTTTTTTTTTTTTTTTCCCAAACTTTAAGCTTTTTATTTTGTATAGGGGAATAGTTGATTAACAGTGTTGTGGTCATTTCAGGTGAACAGCGAAGGGACTCAACCATATATACACATGTATCCATTCTCCCCAAAACCCGGTCCCATCCAGGCTGGCCCTTAACATTGAGTAGAGTTCCATGTGCTATACAAGAGGTCCTTGTTGGTTACCCTCTTTGCATATAGCAGTGACTGCCCCAGACTTCACCCACTTTACTGAAGTTAATCCTGATAAGAACTCCATGGTTCTTCTATTTGTACTTCACACCAGAGGAGCCCGAGGCTCAGGGAGGTGATGGAACTTGATCAAGGTCACACAGCTAATCAATGGCAGAGCCGCAACGCCTGCTGTACCTGCTCTCAATCGTTTACTTATTCAGTGAACATCTATGGTTGTTAAGGGACAGGCCAAGGATCCAGCGGGGGATAACACAGAGCCCTCATGGGGCTCACATTCGAGGGAAAGAAGCATCCCAGGCAGAGGTAATAGCCCGTGCAAAAATCCTGAGGCTGGACCAAGCCTGGCAAATTTGAGGAAGAGAAAGAAGACAAGCAGGGTGAGAAGGAAGGTGAAAGAGAGAAGGAGAGTAAGACCAGGCGACACGGTCAAGAATTGGATTTATTCTAAGCTTGACAAGAAAGCTTTGGAGTACGGGAGGGAGGAGGCTTTGATTTTATTGCAATAGAATATTTCTCTGCCTACTGTTTGCTCTGCTAGACTACATTTGCAACATTCATGATTCTTGCCTCTAGAGAGTTTTCTAGTTGTGAAATCAAAGTGGACTCACCAACCCACAATGTTGTAAGGCTTTCATTACATACTGACAAAGTACCTTCCAGAAAGAAGGTCACATTTGTTTCTACTCCTCCCGGGGCAGTGGCTGAGTGCCCATCCCCCCACCCCTGACACACCTGCAATAAGATCACCTTTATCAACATGACTGGCGGAAGGAAGCAGTATTGTTTGGTTGGTTTTACTTGTAGCTCTTCGCCACTGAGTTTGAACATTTTTTGCATGTTTGTTGTTAACTGTTTAGAAGTTGTTTGTTTTTTTAGGGGAGAGGAGGTTGGCCTGCTTATGCCCATTGCTCAGTTTTCTTTGGGGGCATTTCTCCTTATTGATTTGTGGGAACTTTTTATAGTATGAGGAAATTGACCCTTTGTCAATCAATGAGTTTTAGAGCCAGAGAGTTCTTAGCCCAAGCTCCTTGTGTAGCAACGGGTTAACATTCTTGAGGCCCAGACAAGAATGGGTACTGGTTCTAGTTCTAGTCAGTCCTCTGAGCTCTCCGGGGTCTCGCTGGTTCCAGAAAGATGCCTCTCCAACTGGGTTCATTGCCTAGAGAGATCCCCTCCCCTCCTGCTGGCCCCTCCTGGTGTCTTTCCCTGTTCCTACCCCCAACTCCCTACCAGATCCTCTTAGGGGTTTCATGTAGACAGGAAGACATTCTGCAGGCCACTGGCTCTGTGTGTGCAAGTGAAGTCACTGATGGAGGAATGGGTCTCAGAGAACAGAGCTCAGTTTCCTGGGTGGGGTGAGGGTGAGGGTGAGGGTGAGGGGGTAGTACCCCTGTCCTTCCTTGTCTCCAGATGCCAGGAGGGGCCACAGAGTCTGGTTGGGAGACTAGCTGTGTGCACACCCTGCACCAGCAATCTCCCTTGGCTAGTGGGGGGGCCACAGGAGCATGAAACATGAAGGGGATATCAGAGAAGGGGCAGTGGGTGAATCAGAAAAAGTTCTAGATTAGGGCTCAGAAATCCTGGGTTGGAGACCAGATTTGTCTGGACAACTCTTTGAGCTCTCAGCCTTTGCCATGAGATGGGACTTTTTTTCCCCAGAGCTGGTGCTAAGAATGATGGACTTAAATATGTGCAAATATGAAGCTGTGTTTACTTTGGTGGCAGCGGTGCTTTTGCCTGCCCAGCACCCATCTTCCCATCTATTGGCTCCTCTAGGGAGTTACCCCTTTCCTACTCTGAGTTCATGAAATGCAGAAAGGCTGCCCCTCTTCCCAGTCCCAGGGGCAGGTGAGACCCCAGTGGAGGCAGCCCCCTATCCCCACCTCCATCTCTACTAGGGATGAGCAATGTCCAAGTCATCTCTGGCCTTTGTCCACACATGGAACTGCCTGCATGAATATGAGCAGCACACAAGAGAACAGAGACACGAGACAGAAAGATGGCATTGTTTGAGCCCCTGGATACAGCCAGACCTGACGGCCATCCCCCTCACTTTTATGAGAGACAATAAGTACTCTCTTTGGTCATTCCAGTTTGAATCGGAATTTCTGTGATTTGTAACTCAAAAGAAAAATACAACCAAACACAACTGTCATTTAATTCAGTCCTTCAGTGCCAAAGTCTGGAGCTCAGTGACAACAGACTTGTCCCAGGTCACAGACCACTTAGTTGCAAAGTGAGAGCTCTGGAAGCCCAGACACACGCCTCCACAGCCTTCCAGCTCCTTCCCCTGCTGGCCTGGTCAGGATGTGCAGCCCAGTCACTCTCCCTCACTTCCTTGAGGATTTGCAAGTTAACAAAAGGCTTTGTAAACACATGATCTTGGGTTGGTGTGTTTGCTTTTTCATAAACAAATCAAGCAGAGTGTAGATCTGAGTCTAGGGTGGCCGTGGCAGCCCACGGGGCTGGGTCTTGTGCCTCGTCTTGCCCTTTAGTGTCCAGTGATCCTGATCACACCTCTGTTAAGCCACTAGAACATTTTGCTGGGTCTGTGTGAAGAGAATTCTGTATCGTGCCTGGGCTGGAACTGATGCAGCTAGAGAGAAGGCAAAATTGCCAGGTCCCTCGACGTGTGTTGTCTATTTGAATACTTGCTTCCACGTTGCCCTTCCAGGTCACATGGCAGCTCGCCTAACCAGGCCACTGGGCACCCCAGTGGGAAGTTGGGGGCGTGGGGCTCCCTCCGTGGGGTTCCCTCCATGGGTCCCTGCACTGCCCCTGAGGTGCAACCTCAGGTTCTGGCTGATGGACAATCACACCCTGGGGCACACAGGGCCACTTCTGGCTGGATGCATGCCCAGGTGCACGTGAGGGGCCCAGGCCCCGCCAGCCACTGGCAGCCACTGCCAACTGAGACCAGCCTGGGGCGCCTTCCCCTGTCCTGCTCAGGGGCAGGACAGAAACCTGACAAGCATGTTTTTATCAGGGTGAGAGTTTCGGGCCCTCTTTGGGGACTGTTTGTGTTTCGGGTCACGCTGTTGGCTGCCCCCGCCCCCTTCTTTCCTCTGCCAAAGTGACATTCCCCGGGGCGGCCAGGGCTCCAGGAAGCTGGCAGTCCCTGCCCTCGAGCTGCCCAATGGGAATCTCCTTTTCCTATTCCAGGCACTTCCATATCCTCAGTTACATTTCATTCTCTCATCACAATCCAGCAAATGGTGAGCACAGCCTCCATCTTACAGAGAGCTGAGGCCCAGCAAGGGAGGGTAGCTTGCCCGAGGTCACACAGCAAGTGTGGGGCTGAGAACATGAAAACTGATCCCCAGCCCAGTATCCTCACCCCACTTCCCAACCAAACCCAAACTCAACCACTGACAAGGATCAGAAACCTGTCAGTCCCTCAGTCACATGAGACCCCATGGACTGCAGCCCGCCACGTTCCTCTGTCCATGGGATTCTCCAAGCAAGAATATTGGAGTTGGCACCTTTCCTTTCTCCAGGGGATCTTCTTGATCCAGGGATTGAACCCAGGTTTCCAGCATTGCGGGGAGATTCTTTACCATCTGAGACACCAGGGAAGCCCAACAAGGGTCAGGCCTGATAGCAGTCCCACCCTCTCCAGTTCATCCATTCATTCAACAAATACTGGAACTTCCCAGGCACCAACCAGGTTGGCCCTGGACCAAAGCCCACCCACCTCCTGTTTTTGTAAATAAAGCTTTGTTGGAACAGAGCCACTCCCCTCCATCTGTTTATGTGATGCTCGATTTCTGCTGCTGGCAAAGTTCAGTCAAAACAGAGACCACTTGGCCCTCAGGCTTAATATATTTACTATGGGGCCCTTTATAGGAAGAGTGTGCCCAGGGCCACATTATGACTTTCTAGGTATTTTGCACCTTGGTGAATCCTTCCTTGTAAAAAACTATTTATATTTATGTACATATGAATCTGAGTCCCCCTAAAACCAAAACCTCTTACTGAGTTTATGGTTAATATCTCTGTCCAAAACTTGACCCACCTGCCGTGTCTCTTCTGTCTTCAACCTCTTTCTTGTACCCTCTGATCTCCGTCATGTGCTGCTGCTGCTGCTAAGTCGCTTCAGTTGTGTTCGACTCTGTGCAACCCCATAGACGGCAGCTGTCCTGTGCTAACTGAGCCCTAATCAACCTGAGTCAGATGACTCAGATTGCTGTTAATGTTCTAAGACTGCTCTTATAGACTCATCATTAATATACAAACCTGGGTTGTTTCTCCAGGGCAAGATGAGCTCACAGACAAGCCCCCCAGCCCCACCTGAGCCATGGACCACCTGGCCAGAGAATCATAGGCTCAAGACATCCCGACTCCCAAAAGTGTGATTAAGAAATGTCACAGAATGTCACAAGACAAGGATTAATCACAGTTCCTTTGTTGTTAACCTTTAAAACACTCTTAACTCGAAGACCAAGATGGAGTGGATCTGAGGCTTGGCTCCCGCTTCCTAGCTTGGTGCCCTGCAAATAAAGCCTGATTTTGCTGCACACTCGATACACTCGGCTGTCAGAGTTTGGCTGTGTGCACTGCACTGTGGGCCCAGGAGTCCTTGCTCGGTTACCTACACATAAAAAAGTATGGATATAGCTATAGACATAGCTAGAGATATAGCAACGTGTGTGCTTAGTTGCTCAGTCGTGCCTCTGCAGCCCCATGGACTGTGGCCCGCCAGTCTCCGTCCATGGAATTTTCCAAGTTAGAATACCGAAGCAGGTTGCCATTTCCTACTCCAGGGGATCAAATAGACATACTTAATTATGTCTTATGACCCTGTTAGTAAAAAGACAAATATAGTCTAGGCACGATTGTATTCTTTTTCTACCGCTTTAAACCAGTTTCGACATTTCCATGAGCCTCTGGAACTCTTGTGGACCCCGGGCACTTCACCCGCTCTGCCTCATGGGAAGTTAGCTCTGAGCTGGCCACAGGTGGACCCTACATGGCTGAGAGTAAAGCCCCAGAAGGAGACACCCCCGTGGTTAGCCCGCACCTTTAGGGGTCACATGGAGAAGTTTTGACAGCTCTGAAGGGAACTATTCAGGACTCAAAGTGATCGCATACATTCCTCAGGATGAAAAATTGCATTCCTTTTCAAATACCTGTATTTTGTATTTTTAAATTTTCAGTTAGTTTGGTGGGATAGATAATAGGTGCACACAGATGAAGAGTATGTTGTATGCCCCCAGTGATTTGCAGAAGAATATAAGGCTCTTTTCCACTCCTGCACCACCACCCCCTTCCTGTCGCTGGTGTGAGTCCTTCCAAGCAGACTGCATTTTCAAGATGTGTGCGCAGTTTACCACACAGACTGTTCCACTCTTGGCTTTTTTCCCCCTCTTAAGTTTACATTCTTATGCATAAATTCATCTTGTCTTTATTGAATAGTTCTTTAGTATTCCACTGAATGAAGATACCATAATTAGGATGTGTGGGTATCCAATATTTTTCTTTTTTCTTTTTTTTTCTGATTTCTTCATGTAGCTTGCAAGATCTTAGTTCACCGACCAAGGATTGAACCCGGGCCCCCAGCAGTGGAAACGAGGCGTCCTAACCATTNTTCTTATGCATAAATTCATCTTGTCTTTATTGAATAGTTCTTTAGTATTCCACTGAATGAAGATACCATAGTTAGGATGTGTGGGTATCCAATATTTTTCTTTTTTCTTTTTTTTCTGATTTCTTCATGTAGCTTGCAAGATCTTAGTTCACCAACCAAGGATTGAACCCGGGCCCCCAGCAGTGGAAACGAGGCGTCCTAACCATTGGACCGCCAGGGAATCCCTCCAGTATTTTTCTTTTTCTTAAAGCATAATTGTATTTATTTATGTATTGGCTGTCCTGGGCCTTTGTTCCTGCACAGGCTTTTCTCTAGTTGCAGCAAGCAGGGGCTCTCTAGCACCAAGCTAGTTGCAATGCGTAGGTGCCTCGCTGGCGTGGCTTCTCTTATTGTGGAGCACGGGCTCTAGAGCACAGGTCGATAGCTGTGGTCCACGGGCTTAGTTGCTCTGTGGCATGTGGGATCTTCCCGGACCAGAGATCAGACCTGGGTCTCCTGAATTGGCAGGTGGATTCTCTACCACTGAGCCACCAGGGAAGCCCCCTCCAATATTTTTCTATTACAGCCCTGGAACAGAGAATATGTCTGTACAGACTGGCTATGCCTGAATATTAGGCAACTTTTTTCCCCTCCAAAAACTCTCAGAAAAGAGGAAGTCCCTTTACTGTACATACAAGTTCTGATAAAGGTTCCCATTACCTGAGGATTTCTGATTCCTTTATTTCAAACAAGGAAGTACTGCTTGTGGAAGACACAGTAGCCTGAAATGACCTCAGTGAATTCTAATTTGAGATATTTATGGCGGACACTCAGCAGAATCGGCTGTGGGGGAGAGAGGAGGCAGAGGCGTTTAACACACATGCCGTAATTTTTCCTGGGGATATGACTTCACAGTTGCAAGTGTTAAAATAACACTGTAAACAAATCTTTTTCAAGATTACTTTAGAAAGCAATGCTTTAAAATTAAGAACGTCCCTCACCAGACCCCATTAAGAAGATGAAGAGGAAGTCGCAGAGCAGAAGGTACATGCAATCTGTATATCCAACAAAAGATCTGTATCCAAAATGTATAAAGAACATCTGTGAAACAAGAAGGGGAAAAAGATGATCCAGAAGAAAAATGGGCAGAAGACTAGGTCAGCCTTTTATTTTAAAAAAGATATCCTGATAACCAGTAAACATACGAAGACATGCTTACCTTCATTAGCCATCAGGGAAATGCAAATGAAATCAACGATGCAATCCTGCCATCTACTCACCAGAACGGCTAGAAGGAAAACAGAAGATAATGCCAAGTGTTGACAAGGATGCGGAGCAACCAGAGCTCTCATTCCCTGTTGACAGGGATACAAATTATACAACTTTGGAAAACTGTTTGGCATCATATGGGAAAGCTGGACATAAACACTCTTTGAGCCAGCAGCCTTGCTCCATATGCAGCAAAAGGGCTCACATGTATTCATGAAAAGGCATGTTTAAGAAAATTCAAAGCATTACTAAGATATTGTGATTGATAATAAAAAATATATGTTTGGTCTTCCTCTGGGTTCCTGGCACACAGCTTCTAAATCTCTTGGAATTTCCTAAGTGATGAGAGTGATAAAGGTATCTGGTTACGCTACTGAAGTCTCTTTTAGACAGCCCCCAGGTAAGCTAAGATTGGGGCAGGTTGTCAAGGGAACCAACCACTGGATTGGAGGGGTGGAGCTTTCAGTCCTACCCCAGTTTCTGGTGAGGGAAGAGGAGTCAGTGATTAAGGTCAGTCACCAATGGCTAATGATTTGCTCTATCAAGTCAAGGTAATGAAGCCTCCATAAAACCCCCAACGGGTGGGGTTTGCAAAGCTTCCAGGCTGGTGAACACATACAGATGTGGGCAGAGTGGTGCTCAGAGAGGACACAGACGCTCTGAGCCCCTTCCCATATACCTGCCCTATGCATCAAGGCCATCCAGCTCTTCCTGAGTTGTTGTTGAGTCGCTAAGTCATGTCTGACTCTTTCACAGCCCCATAACTGTAGCTCGCCAGGCTCCTCTGTCCGTGGGATTTCCCAGGCAAGAAAACTGAAATGGATTGCCACTCCCTTCTCCAGGGAATCTTCCTGACCCAGGGATCAAACCTGGGTCTCCTGCATTGCCAAGTGGGTTCTTTACCATCTGAGTCACCAGGGAAGCCGAAAACAAGTCTAGTAAAATGTAAACTGCAAAGCCTACATAGTGGATCAATGCATGTTCATTATACAATTCTGTCTGCTTTTTTGTATGCTGAGAATTTTCATAATAAAATGTTCTGGGTGGAAAGAGGCTCTGTAATCAAGGATGTGTAAATTATGAGAGTCTATCTACCACCTCTGGATCAAATCAGAGCAGGACTCTATCTTCTACTCTCTGGATTGACAAAGATGTTAAAGACTCAGGGTACAGTAGACACACAAAAGTGTGGGGATTCTCACGCTAGGTGGACGGGACCGTGGTGGTATCCCCGCAAAGCCACCAGCCCTGACACCCTGGGTGTTTCCTTCCTATCCCCTTCTTGCCCTGATATTCTTGTTCTTTACATACGATGTATACAACGTTGTATCCTGTTTTCCCCTCAGCTTGGTATCAACATTTCCTCCCTTCTTTAAAAACTCTTTGTAAACCTTGTGCTTAAAAGAAAACAGGTATTGCAGTATTTGTGTGCGTGTGCGTTTTTAATGGTTACAAAGTTCACTGTGGGAAAATTAGAATTTCAGAAAAGAACAAAGAAGAAATAAAAATTCCCTGATACTCTTTGCTTTTACCTTTTATCGGTACTCTTTTCTGTCCCATCTGTGCGCATGTGTGGGTACACACACACACACACACACACACACACACACACACTTTTATGTTTGTATGTATTTTAACAAAATTAGGATCCTATAGGATATCGTATATTGTTTGCTTTTCTGGGGCATGGTTTTACAGGCTGTCTGGTTCTCTAATGAGAGACCTTGTTTCTCCATTATTGGGGTTTGGGTAGGGTCAGCCTGGTACTTACCACACTCTTGGGGAGCCCAGAGCAGGGAAAGGCCCAGTGACACCCATTTAGAGATGTGTGCACCTCTTGGGTCAGAGAGCCCGGCAGACGCTCCCCCTGATCCGGGGGGAGCCTCCTTAGCCAGCCGCTGGCCCCTGGTCTGGCTGCCCCAGCTGCTCCCATCACTGCTTGGGTCCAAGCTCAGCTGGGAGGTGAGCCCATCACGGCTCTTCCCTCAGGGGTTCCGCTGCCTATCTTGGCGTGTGCTGGCCCGTCCTGAGCTGCCCTTGTCTGGGCCGGGTGGGGTGAGGGTGGGCCCCACAGCCTCCGAGGACTGTGGGAGGAGCTGGGCATCTGAGGCCAGTGGCCAGGGAGACTTTGCTTCAGCAGAGCCTTTGGCCTAAGAAGCCTCCTTGGTCCAGCCCTCGGCCTGGAGGAAACCCCTGAGCCCCAGGCCTCATTGTATTATCAGGATTTCCTGTTTCCTGACCGCCTAACCTATTTATGGGCCACAATGACCGCTTCCCAGGGGAGGCCCCTACTGTACTTGGGCTGTTCTCCACAGATCCCATCGTGGGCCCGGCCTGGCCTTTCTCTGGGGCAGGGACACTGAACGGGCCACCTCACGTGCTAATCCAGTAGGTTGGCAGAGCCTGCCAGACATAGCGAGAGGACTCTGAGGCTCCATCTGGGCTCAGCAGGTGCTCCATTGGCCGTGAACGCTGTGTGGGGCTGGGTGACGGCCCTCCTAACTTCTCATCTCCTACTTCCCTTCCCTGCACTGCAGGTCCACTTCCTGCTCTGAACATGCCCCGCCTTTTCCTGGGCTTCCCTGGTATCTCAGAAGGTAAAATATTCACCTGAAAGTCAGGAGACCGGGTTTGAGCTGAGTTGAGAAGATCTCCTATAGAAGGGAATGGTAACCCTCTCCAGTATTCTTGCCTGGAGAATCCCATGGACAGAGGAGCCTGGCAGGCTGCAGTCCATAGAGTCAGATTTAACTGAGTGCTTTTTCCTGCCCCAGGGCCCTTGCTTGTGTTGCACTTCTGATGTCTCAGGTCCTCAGCAATTAAATCAGGCAAGATTGGACTCAATGGACACAAGTTTGTACAAACTCTGTGAAGGACAGGGAAGCCTGGCGTGCTGCAGTCCACGACATCGCAAAGAGTCTGACATGACTTAGCAACTGAACAATAACAAGATATATCACAAGAAACAGGCACTGTTCAGCGCAACAATTCTTACTCAACCTTCAAAGCCCCAATTCAAATGTCACCTCATCCAGCAGGCTTTCCTGTGCCCCTAAGACTGCCTCCCCATTCCTCTTCCCCAGCCCTGATATCATTCTATAAGCGAGGCCACCAAGTCAATTCTGTGGGTGTCTGAGCTCAAGCTCCCAAAGCAGAACCTGAGATGCAATATTTATACAAGTGGTTTATTGAGAATCTCAGTTCGTGTGAAAGTGAGGGAAGCAGGGAACAGGGCAAAGGAGGCAGCCCACCAGAATGTGGCTTCAGGAGGGCTCCTGAGCCTGATCCTGGGGACTCTGGAGGGTGAACGGTACTGAAGACGCCGTGGACTCTGGAGGCTAGGGGACCACGCTGCCATTTGCCCACATCGCTCAGCCTCAGTTCATTACTCCCGGGCATCTGTGGGTTATGCAGCTCCCATCAGCCAAGGGCAGCCTCGGGAGGGGGTGAGCTGAGAGCAGCCCACTGCACAGCACCAGGCTATCCAGTCCGGGGATCTGGGCGCCCGTGAGCAGCGCCTGCCTCAGGGAGAGTCCAGCATCCCCACCAAGTGGGAGCTACCCAGGGCTGCATCTGAGGCACCCCAGAACTCAGAACCTTGCACCAGCAGACAGACATGACAAGTGACAGCTGAGCCCAGGGAAGGCAGCGGCTTCAGGGCTACTACTGGCTGACTCAGTGGCCCAAACCTGGGTGTATGGGATCACACTGCCCCAGCACCTTCCCAGGATCCCCGGTGTCTATGCCACCTGGCCTCATCTCCTCTGGTTATGTCCCACCTCCCACCCCTTGGTCGGGCTGGCTGTGCGTCCAACAGGGTCTAGGAGAGCTGCGAGCCTCTGTGCCAAGGATGCTCAGGACCTCTCTCCAGCCCTGTCCACCTCCCACTCCTCTCTCTACCTTGGGCATCATCCTCACACAAGTCACCCCTAGACGGGCAAGTGGAGTGGAGTGTTAGTTGCTCAGTTGTGTCCGACTCTTTGTGATCCTATGGACTGTAGCCTTCCAGGCTCCTCTGTCCATGGGATTCTCCAGACAAGAATACTAGAGTGGGTTGCCATTCCCATCTCTAAAGAAT
Source organism: Neotragus moschatus (assembly GCA_006410615.1). NCBI lineage: Eukaryota > Metazoa > Chordata > Mammalia > Artiodactyla > Bovidae > Neotragus > Neotragus moschatus. The sequence goes on from SJYA01002356.1 coordinate 31,276, forward strand.
CTTTCTGACCCAGGGATTGAACCCAGGTCTCCTGCTTTACAAGTGGATTCTGAGCCACTAGGGAAGTGACAATCAACTCCCTAAATAACCTCCTCCTCCTGAAAGCCTCCCCAGACCCAGACTCAGGACGTAGGTGCTACTGGGGAAGGGGCATGGTTTGGGCTACTTCCTGTCCCCTGCTGGTGGGTGGGGGGCGGCGGTGGGATGGGGATGAGGGGTAGGAGGTGGTCTCCAGGTGGACCAACCAAGGAGCTGGTCTCAGGGGCCTTGGTCATCCAGCCAAAGGCCATGGGGTCTAGACCCTGATAAGGGGGGTTGGGGTACAAAGCTGGGGTCTGGAGAAGGGCTGGGTCCCTCCAACAGCCTGTGGGGGGAGGCATTCATGTCCTGGAAAGGAGTGGGGCCAAGGGGGTGTCAAGAAGCCTCACTCAGTATCCTTACCCTGCTCAGCCCCCTGTTCGGGGAAGGGTGGGAAAAGTGGCGGGGTTGGGGCCAAGCAGAAGAGTGGGAGGAAGGGGAGTGTGCCTGTGTTGATAACCCTACCAGGAATCAGTCTGTGCCTAAAGGAAGGAAGAGAGAAAAACAGCCCACACCCGGGACCACCAGGCAGGAAGCCGGAACTCCAGCCCTGCCTCACGTGCTTTGCAACCTGAGGCTCCTAGGCCTCAGGCTCCTCAGATGAGTGACAAGGAGTTGGAGCAGGTGGCCTCTGGGGATCCTCTGGGCCAGAAAGGGCCGCGGGTCCCTGGAGAGAGGCTGCTCTTCACGGGAGCGGGACAAGGAGCCCCAGGGCCCTAAAGGGAGGAGGAGGCGCCCAGGGGCAATACTTGCATCAGTCAGACTGGGCTCCAGTCTCGGGACAGCCACTGGTCCATCTCTGAGCTGGGAAAGGGGGACAGTAATAGCAGCACCTGTCAACAGGAATGGTATGAGTGCAGTGGCTATCCAGGGGTCTCAGGGACATACTCCTGCTCTGCCCATCTTGGCATCTGTGACCCTTACATCAGCCCTATTAAGAAAGCGAGACAGGGGCACGCCCATATCTCAGACAACAAAACTGAGGCTCTAGGTGCTCAGCTCAGGCTGCCTCTTTCCCTCTGATGCACCCTGCCTCTCCCACGCCCATGGCTGCAGGCGATGATGGCCAGGCAGCACCTATATGCACATGTCTGCACACACACACTCACACGCACATACACACACACACCCCGCCCCCTCTGCAGAGCCACCATGGGTTCAGCTCTGCTGAGGAGGGAGTCCGGAGCACAGCACAGTTTTTCCAGCTGCTGGGCTCCTCTTGCCAAAAGGGGAGGGAGGAAGGAGTGGAACTGGTGGCAGGAGGGGGGTAGGGTGGGGGTGGAGGGGTGAAGTGGCCGGAGGCTGCCTGTTCCATGGAAGCATGAGTTTTTCCCTGGAAACACTCCTGCCCTCCAACCCCTCCCCTAGCTGCCTTTTCCTGGAACAAAGGCTGGTGTGGTCAGGAGCTGGTCCCACCTGGACAGACGCTGTGACTCCTGCGAGCCCGCCTTGGCCCCAGAGTTCTGGCCCCAACCCCATTGGGGAACTCAGGCCTCTGACTACCACCCTGGCTCATAGTGGGAAACCAAGGCAGATGGTCAGAAAACCACCTTTCTCCAAAATATTGGGTCCTGTCATCCCAGAATAGGATGGTGCAGCTCACGCCCTTGGAGAGGTCTTTGTGGCCAGCCCCCTGCCTCGGGAAGGCCAAGGCTCCAACAAGGGGGCACTTCCCTTGAGGGCTTGTTCTGTTGTTTCATCAAAAAGTTCCTGCTTCTGTCCAACTCAATCGTCCCCAGTGGAGGACAGACCAGCCCCCACCAGGCCCCACCTCCCTCCCAGGCCAGTGAGGACTGGGGTGGGGTTGTGGGGCGTGGGGTGGTCAGTGGGAGGTCAAGGCTGGGAAGTCTGGGGAGAAGCCCTCTGGCTTCTCACCTGCTTTGCTTTCTGCTCCGTGTGGCTCTGGCTCTGGCCTCGGTCTCCCTCATCCTCGCCTTCCCCCACTCTTCGCCCCTTCCCTGCTTTCTCCCCATCACCCTCGCTCTTCCTCTGAATCTCTCTTGTTCTCTCCTTCGTGTGTTCCCCTCTGTCCTGGGTGCCCTCTCACTTTCACTTTTCTTGGCTTTCTCCTTCCCTGCCTTGGTCCTTCTCTCTTTTCCTCTCTCTCCCTGCTTTGCTCACCCGTCCCAGTGTCCCCATCTCTCCCTCTAACTCTCCAGCACTCTCTTGCCTGAGAGCCAGCTTCCTGCAGGCATCTCCCCAAGTTGTTCCACCAGCTCCTCAGCCTGCCCCTCCTCCCTCGGTGCTCCCCCAGGGTCTCACCATCCCCTGCCCAGGGCCTCCATGTGCTCCCCACTTCAGCCTGTCTCCCTCCAAAGGCAGGTCTCTGTCCAGGAGTGAATGTCAGAGCTGCAGTGTGAGGGACCTGACACAGATTAGGGCTGAGAAATCCAGGTAAAGATGAGCCTGGAATGAACAGACCCAAGAAGAGGCCAGTGGAGGTGGCACCCCAGAATAGCAGAGCTGGGGTGGGGGGAGTTCTGAAATTACCAGCACAACCCCTGCCCTTTGCAGCTGGTAAGTCAGGGTGCCCACTGCAGGGTCCTGGGCAGGCAGCCCCCCTGACCCAGTGGTGCAGAACTCTCTGGTTGATGCCAGCCCAGCAGGCAGCCCTGCGGCCCAGCAGACTGTAAATCATCACCATTGTCTGGCCTGGCCCCAGTCTCGCCCGTACTTTAAAAGGAAGGACGTGAATCTCCCAGAATGTGGCCCCTCTGCCCGCCAGTCCAGAGAGGGCTGACGCGGCAGAAGAGAAAGAGGGTCTTTATGCCCACAGGCAGAAGGGCACTGCATCCCTCCCCCCAGCCCCCCGACATTGCCCTCTGGTGAAAGGAGCCTCTGTGATGCTCCCTGAGACGGGCCAGAGCAGACACAGCATCCTCCCCAGGCAGGAGGCAGAACAGGCAGCTGGGGGGTGTGGGGGTCTCTGCCCCGCAGCAAGGACGGTCACAGGCCACACTGGGGGAGGCCTCTGGGCCCAAGGACCTGAGGAAGAAGCCCTGGGCGGGCAGAAAAGGAGAAAAGAGACAGTCACATGGCAGCGCAGAAGGAGGGTTAGAGGGGCTGCATCCTGTGTCCACACAGCCCCGGCCTTCCACAGCTGCGCAGGAGCGAAGTCCTGTGGAACTGGCCACAGAGGAGGGGCAGGCCCTCCTCCTCAGTCTCGCTGACCACTCTCTCACTTCCTCCAGGCCTCACCCACCCTGCTTTCCCTGCTTCCTGAGTCACGGGGCACAGCCCCTGCAGGTACCTTGCAATGCTGTCCCTCCCACCTAGGCTGCTGTCCCTGAGTCTACACTGCCCCCTTCCCCAGCACCCCCACCCCTCGGGGCTGGCTCTATTTCCTCACATCCCACCTCCTCACCTTCCAGCCTACTGTGTCACTTGTTATGTCTGTATTTTTATACAAAGCCCTTTGAAAAGTATTTATTTCTATTTGGCTGCACTGGGTCTTCTTGGCTGCATGTGGGCTTTCTCTAGTTGCAGTGTGTAGGCTCCTCATTGCAGTGGCTTCTCTTGTTGCAGAGCTCAAGCTCGAGGCCCGTGGGCTTCAGTCGTTGTGGCACACGGGCTTCGTTGTTCCATGGCATATGGGATCTTCCCGGACCAGGGATCGAACCCCTGTAGCCTGCACCGGCAGGCCGATCCTCAACCACTAGACTATCAAGGAAGCCCCTGTTATGTCTGCATTTTGGGGGTCAGTCTCCCCAGGCGCAATGTGAGTTTGATGAGGAAGCCTGCATTCATTTTTCATTTATCTCTTGTCCCAGTGCCTGACACACAGTAGGTGCTCAATGACTATTTCTTTGAATGAACGTATAGATCATTTTACTTTTCCTTCCTCCTACCCTGAGGGGGAGGCATAATGGTTCTCCATCCAGAAACTGAGGGATACTTCTCAAGTTATGTAGTGAAAAAGAAGTGGAACTGGAATTCAGATTCAAGGCTATCTCACCCCCACAAAACCATGCCTTTAATCCATGTGTTCAGTATCTCCCTGTGACAGCCACCCACACACACCAGGACTTGGCCAGATGGGACCCCAAGGAGAGAAAGGCTTAGCCCCGAGGGAACGTTTGGATGGCCCCATGCCTCCCTCTCAGGTTGGATGGGGGCCCAAGGCCGGGTCCTCCAGCAGATTTCAGTCCCTGGGAGACCCAGGGAGCAGCTCCCCCCACCACCACCCACACCTCACCCTGCAAGTCTGCCCCTGCCCAGCTGTGCATCACTAGGCTGGGTTCCTACTCTTTCTGGAAACTTAGCCCCTCTCCCCACCCCTCATCACGTGGGGCAGCAACACTGCTCAGCAGGTCCACCTGTGAGTGCCACGGTGAGAATGTGCAGAAACGGCTCCTGGGGCCCACCAGAAAGCAGCAGACCCCTCTGCAAATGTTCGAAGCTGACCAGAAGCTGAGTGGGAAGGGCTCCAGGGAAAGGCTTGGTCCCCCTTGGCCCCCAGCTGGAAGGAGGGTTCAACTCAGGGCTGCTGAAGCCCTGAGTCAGCTGGCCCTGAAGAGCCAGGCAGCCAGGGAATGAAGCACCAGGGGCCCTGGGGGCCTACTCCATGGGTGGGGACGGTCTCCCCACGTGAGAGTAAAGCCACTCAGGCCAGGAGCCATTGGAATCTGTCTCATCCAAGCCTCATCCAAAGACCTGGGTGATGCTAGGAGTGGTCCCTAAAGTGGGCTTCCTTATAAAGGATAAACATGGGGCTGCCCAACCTCTCCAGACTGCCTTCATGCCCCCATCCTACCACCCCATCCCATGAGTTCACAGTGTCCCCTAGGGCCCCTCCAAGCCAGGGACAGGGCCTTAGCGGACAGCGAGCTGGGCCCTTCACCATGCAGATGGGGAAATCCTCTCAGGGAGGAGCAGTGAGCTGCCGGGGGCCACACAGTCAGCCAGCGGGCCCCAGCTCCTCCTGCCCCAGGCCTCGCATCTGGCTCAGCTCCAAGGACAAGCTGCTCAAGAGCAGCTGTCTCTCACGTTGCGAGTTGGATGCTCTGCAAAGGCAGGCTCCGACCCTGGAGTGGAGACCCTGAGCAGTGTATCCTCTCGCCCCATCTCTCAGCACCCTGACCCCAGCCACATGAAACTTCTTGCGCTTCCTCAAGCTGACTCTCTGTAGCCTTTGCCCACGCCATCCCTTCTGTCTGGAAGGTCATCTCCCCTTTCTTTTTTCCCAGAAAATCTGTGCCCATCCCTCAGCTCTCAGTGCAAACTGTAGACACGGTTTCCTCCCAGGAGCGCTCCCTCTCCTTTGGCTTCCATGAAGCCAGGGCTCTGACGCCCTGTCTGGGTTTCTGCCCAATGTAAAAGCTGCGCTCCAGCTCCCAGCACTGTGGCCGATACACAGCAGGGGCTTAATGTTTGCTCAGGCAGGGGGACTGTGAATGAACTGAATGAGCCTCATGCTGGAGGACCTCTAGGATTGGGGGCAGGCCGCAGGGAGCAAGGCCCTCCTCTCTCAACCTTTCCCCTCTGGACGGAGGGGAGAAGAGGAGGTGCCACTCTTTCCCCACCACCTTCCTCTCGGAGGGGCCGACTCCATCCCTGTTCTGTTGGGCCCACTTCTCACCAAGTCCAGCTGCTAACTGCCCCCTTCTCTATTTCCTTGTTCAGATTCCAGACAGAAGGAATTGATGGCCATGTCCTGGGTCACTGACCAGCCCACTAGTTCATCATCCAATCTCCTTCTGCCAGGGGCCCAGGGGCCACCTCCCAGGCAGCTAATCCACTAAAAAAAGTTTTCACTCATTTATTCATTCAAAAACTTTGCTCTGAGCACTAAGATGTGCCAGACACTATCCTAGGTACCAGGGATACAACAGGGAAGAAATAGGACACGGGCCCCGTCCTTTCAGGCGCACAGTCCTGCGGGCTGGTCTCTCTTTCCTACATTCCTGGGAGCCTCCGTCTTCTTTCCTGGGAAAGATGTCTTTGTTTCTCCTCTCCAAGAAACCCCTTGAAGCAGGCAGAGACACCTGGGCCAGAAAGAGGCTGACCACCATAACATCCATGAAGGTGATGAGCTGAGAACAACTGTCACCATGACAACAACCTGCCCAGGGCTGGGTCCTGCCCTAAGCACAGTCCCCTCATGCTTTCAATGAACCCTGACAACAGGCCCATGAGGCGAACGTCACTACTGTCATTCCTATTGCTGTAAAGCGGGAAGGCTCAGCCGCTAAGTTCACAGGGCTGATAAGCAAGCAGTGGAGCCAGGATGCAAGACCGCACTGGCACACCCTACAGGGAAGGGCTTAACCACAGGCCACTTGGCTTTTCCAGGCTTAGAGGAGGCACATCCATTCATCTCCCTGCCCTACAGTGACCCCACAGGGAGGAAGGCCAGATGTCCCAGAGGCTCTGGTCTCCATCAAACTTGCTTTCTGCTGGGAGGGCGGTGCTGGGGAGGGCCTGCCTGGAAGATAGGGGACTATGACCAGGCAGCCCAGTCGCTTACAGGCAGCTCATTCAGTAAGAGACACCCCAACCCCTACCCTGCAGCCCCAGTCCTGGTCACGGGGACTCCCGGGGCCCATTTGGAGACGCTGTTTCCACCTTCCCCACCCTTTCCAGTTGATGCCGACTACATTCATGACACGGGCTGTTTTCTACATCCCCCGTCTGGGGCCCACTTCCTCCCCAGTCCATCACTCTCCCCTATACCCCAGCTCAGTGAGGACCATGACCTCCTCCCCAACACCTTTCATAATTAATCATGGCTTTGGTTCTGCTCGCCCACCCAATGGCCAGACCCCGACACGGCCATCCACCTCTCCTGGTCAGAAGCCAGTGACCAACTCAAAATAACTATTTCCCTTCCCTCCAACACAACTGTCTTTCCCGGGAGGACAACAGCTGCAAGGGATTAGGTGTGGGGAATGGAAGAGAACCCCCCACCCACTGAGCTGGAGGCTGGGGCCAGGGAATATGGAGTAGGAGCCTGCCCCACCCCAGCGTCCGGCACCCAGGGCTGCCTGCGCCCGGAATAAAGTCCTCTTTTCCAGGAGCAGGAGGGGAAGGAAGGGAGCAGAGCGCCAGCGCCTGCCCCAGCTGGGCCCACAGTGGCCGGGACTAGGCCCCCAGCCTGAGGCTGCTGCCTAAAAGTCAGGTGTAAAGGCGCCGCGTGATCTGGTAACCGGAAGCTGGAGTCCCCATTCCAGGCCTCTGCTCCTGTTGATTCCTCTGCCTGGACTTGTCCTTCCTCCTACGGCCTAGTGTCCACACCTCCTGGTCCCCAAAGTCCTCCTCCACAGAGCCCTCATGTGGTGAAATCTCCCCTCCAATCTGGAGTCTATGGCATGAATAGACTCATCCCCCCATGCCTCTAACAAAATGTACAGACTGGACGTTAAACCTTTTACCTAATCACACAACCATCTCTGACGGTCCTGCTCATGAGAACAGACCCTGAGTGGGGGCTACCCAATGAGAGGGCAGGGCCACCCTCAGCTGGAGGAGATGGGGGGCTCTTTGAAGGCTCTGGAGTTGAACTGAACTGGACAGGCTTCACTTGGAGCAGTGACCCCTCACCCAGGGTCAGCTCAGCCAAAGGACAAGGGCAGACGTGATGGGGCTGGGGAGCAAGCTCTGAGCTGAGACCCCCAGGCAGGGCTGTGGCACAGGGGCGCCAGCCTCGGCACACATTTCCCCACCACCCTGGGGGCTGCGGCTTCTCTGTAGACGGCCCCTCTGTGCCCGTGTCGTTCTGCCCTGGGGCCACGCAGAGGCCACCTTGCCCCTTTCTCGCACCTGCGGCTCCTCCTCGCTCTGCAGACAGACACCCATGGTCCCTGCGTCCCTTCCCTGAGGCAGCAGGAGGGATCGGGGCTTTCTCCCTGCAGGTCTTGGTCACGAGGGCTCTCAAGCCACGTTTTCAGGCCAGCCCAGCAAACACGAGGGCGAGAGCTGGTGTGTTGACACACCTTCGTCAGGCAGGAAGCGAGTCGCCCTCCTACCCCCAGCCCGTCACGTCCGGATGAGTTTACACAGTGACCAAGGTCAGTGACCGAGGTCAGGAGTGAAAGGCGATGCTCATCCCTCATAGGTTTTGGGTTTGCGCCCCACTCCTGAGGCTCATCGCCTAAAATCCACCCTAAGTGTTTGTAACTAAGCCTCTAATCCCTTGTGGCTCAAAGGGAGGTCCGTGGATGAGCAGCATTAGCACAACCTGTGAGCTTATTAGAAATGCAGAATTTAGGGGCTCACATCAGACGTGCTGAATCCAAACTCTCGTTTTAACAAAATCCCTAGATGATTCCTAGGCAACATTAATGTTTGAGAAGCCTGCTCAGATCCACTTTTAAGGAAACGATTCTGCTACACTGAACTTTTTGGTGTGTCCGACTCTTCACGACCCCGTGGACCATAGCCCGGCAGGCTCCTCTGTCCACAGGATTTTCCAGGCAAGAATACTGGAGTGGGCTGCCATTCCCTTCCCCTCCGGGGATCTTCTCAACCCAGGGATGGAACCTGGGTCTCCTGCACTGCAGGCAGATTCTTTACCATCTGAGCCATCAGGGAAGACACTTTTTTGACAGTGGTAGTAAAATCTTGGTTTGTTGAAATAAGCATTTAAAACAGCATTGTCCCATCAAAATTTCCTGTATCTGCACTGCCCAATATGGTGGCCATCAGCCACATGTAGCAGTTACAGAATGCTTGAAATCTGGCTAGTACAACAGAAGGATGGAATTTCAAATTTATTTTAAATTAATTAAAATTTAAGTTAAATAGACACAGGTGGCTAGTGGTTACTGTATTAGCATGAACTCACTTCATTTTCTTCAGGTCTGCCAACCCAGGAATCTGCTGCCTGGCTCCCTTCTCCAAGAGAATATGCACAGCCCTGAACTCCTTGTTACAGTGTGAAACCGTGATACAAGAAGAAACACGGATTCTGGTCTTTGGCCCCAGCTCTTGGCCAGAGCTCCTAAATCTCTGCAGTTTTGTAAACTCCTAAGCAGTAAANAGGTCTGCCAACCCAGGAATCTGCTGCCTGGCTCCCTTCTCCAAGAGAATATGCACAGCCCTGAACTCCTTGTTACAGTGTGAAACCGTGATACAAGAAGAAACACGGATTCTGGTCTTTGGCCCCAGCTCTTGGCCAGAGCTCCTAAATCTCTGCAGTTTTGTAAACTCCTAAGCAGTAAAGATGCTTCTGTTCTGATATTTGGCCTTTGACCTCGGTTCCTGACACAGAGGTCTAAATCCCTGGGAATCTTCTGGGTGATAGAAATGTCTTGTTCTAAAGAAGTGACTCTTGTGGATTCCTCGGTGGAAACTGGTCACCTGGAAGACCAAACCATAATTAGAAATTCGGAACTTTCAGCCCCTCCCCATCCTCCAGGGAGAAGAGTGTGGCTAGAGATTGAGTTAACCATTAATCACACCTACATGATGAAGCCTCCATAGAAATCCCTAAAGTACGGGCTTTGGGGAGCTTCTGCACTGGGATCACACCTAAGTACAGAAAGATGGTGCACCCCGACTCCACAAGGACAGATGTTCCTGCAGTCAAGACCCTTCCAGACCTGGCTTTCTGTGTCTCCCATCTGTATCCTTGACCACATTCTTTACTACATAATAAACTAGTAATCTTGAGGTGTCATGGCAAATTATCAAACCTGAGGAATGGGTCAGGGGAATTCCCAATTCATAGTTCAGTCAGACACAAGTGTGGGTAACCTGGGGACCCACTACTGGCAATCAGCCTCTGAGTTGGGGGTGGAGGGGAGTGTCTTGTGAAACTGAGCCCTTAGGCTATGAAATCTGATATGAACACCAGGTAGACAGCATCAGAATTGAATTGTAGGACCCCTAGCTAGTTCTGGGGCTTTCCTGGTAGCTCAGGTGGTAAAGAACCCACCTGCAATGTGGGAGACCCGTTTGATCCCTGGGTGAGGAAAATCCCTTGGAGAAGGAAATGGCAGCCCACTCCAGTATTCTTGCCTGGAGAATCCCATGGACAGAAGAGCCTGGCGGGCTACAGTCCATGGGGTCTCAGAGTCGGACAAGACTGAGCAACTAACACACACACACACACACACACACACACAGAGCTGGTGCTGGAAAACTGGTAGATATCAGAAGTATTGTATGAATAGAGAAAGACATCAAAGTTTTTCTCTTACATGATTTCACAGACAAGGCAGGAAAACTAGTGCCTCTGAGGACCAGGGAATCCCAATTGCAGGGAAGGTGGCAGCCACCCAGGGTTCCCACACCAGGTGAACTCAGCCTCCCAGGGAATGAGTGATGCCCTGAAGCATCTTCAGCTTCAAGTGCTTCCCGGGCGAGGGCAGTAGAGAGGGACAAAGCTAATGTGCAAATCCCACTGGGAAGCCCAGGGGCCCCTCAGGGGCTCAGCAACTCTGGTCCATTTCTCTTCCTTAGGGTTTCCCCGGGGGCGAGGACTGGTGAAGGACCTCTCCTCTCCCCCACTGCTCTGCCAGCCCACTGACCAGAGAGAGCACAACTTGTGGGACCGAATCCCTACTCTCTGTAAGCAGTGTGGATATATCAGAAATACCTTTCCCTAAGAAATAAAGAAGGAGAAATTCTTTCCACTGAGGAAGTGAGTCAATTCCAAAATATGCAATGGCCAGAAGCATTTTATATGTACCTCTGTCTGTCCCCGTTAATATGGGGCATGCCTGGGAAGTTGGTAAGCCCAGCCATCCAAGACCTTCAGAACTTGAGTCTGGAACTCAGATGGGACGGGTAGCTCATCTTTCCTCCCACCCGCGCACACTCAACAGAGAATCCACATGTGGTCTTGCTGTCCACACGGCCTCACAGTCCCCTCACAAGCGCATCATAGGAGAGTGTGCAGACACTTCACTGAGGTTTAGGAACAGGTGACACGAGTCTTTTTTGCATGCTCACTGTAAGTTTTGTACTTGTGGTCTGGGTCATGCTTTTACAATATGCCATGTGCAGTAGCTGGCTTGGAGGGGAGAGATTTTAGCTTTCCTCTGCCTCCTCTGATAGAGGGCCCCAAGGTTCACCAGGACCCACATGTTGGTTTAGGTCAATTTCCAGCACCGAGAAGACAGGCCCAGGCTTGGGAGCATGCTTTAGGCTTCAAGGGCAGCACCAGATGGGAGGTGGATTTGAGGGTGACTTGGAACTCAAGTAGTCACATATGGATGGGAGAGTTAGACCATAAAGAAAGCTCAGCGCCCAAGAATTGATGCTTTTAAACTGTAATGTTGGAGAAGACTCTTGAGAGTCCATTGGACAGCCAGAAGATCAAACTAGTCAATCCTAAAGGAAATCAGTCCTGAATATTCATTGGAAGGACTGATGCTGAGCTGAAGTTCTAAAACTTTGGCCACATGATGCAAAGAACTGACTCATTGGAAAAGACCCTGATGCTGGGAAATATTGAAGGCAGGAGAGGGGGACGACACAGGATGAGATGGTTGGATGGCATCACTGACTCGATGGACATGAGTTTGAGCAAGCTTTGGGGGTTGCTGATGGACAGGGAAGCCTGGCATGCTGCAGTCTGTGGGGTCACAGAGTCAGACACGACTGAGCAACTGAACTGAACTGAACTGGAACCCAAAGGCTAGTGTGTGTGTGGACTGATTCTACTGTATTTCCTGATTTTACTGTATTCCTTCCCAAATACCAGAAGGATTCACAGCTTAAGACTTTATGGAAAAAAAGAATTGGGGGGAACCCATGTGATGAGGGAACTCACAAAGGCCCTTATTAATATTTATTACCCTCACGCAATAAAACAGCAGAGGTTCTTGGTGACATTTTACACCCTTTAATAAGGGGTTCTGTCCAATGTGTTTCCATATCCCACCCTTACACACTGTTTTGCTTTGCTTCAGACACCATGGATACCAAGAAGCACAATTTTTCCAAGGCTCACGCTCCATCCAGATGTTCAATGCCTTATGGATTTACAATTTGGAAGGGCCTCTATTGCAGCCCAGAGGCACTCGTGGTTTGCATTACAGCTCTCCATATTTTCAGGTTACGGAAAAGGAATTGAGACGTAAAGTTATGCACTAGGATTTTGTAGAAAGGCAACGTAAGCATCTGGGAGGTAGGGGGCTGCTATGGGCACACGTGCCAGAGTTGGTTTGCTTTATTTACACTCTCCTTCCCTCCTCGCATCTGACTTCTCCGCACTCAGAGGTACCACTTCAATGCCTGCTTGCTTGCTCCACCTTGGAGCAGCTTCAAGCGACAGAAACACCAAAACCCACCAGGGGCAGATGTCGATCTGGGCCAGATTTAGATCTCCTGAAAGAGAATCTGCATTTTGATGAGCTGGGCCCAAGAGCCTGTATTTTAATAAGCTAGGGCTAAGTCGTCTAAATTTGACATTTTTTTAAAATTGAGAAACAGAATCAGAAGAATATATTCAATGGTGTGTGTAATTCAACTAGTAATGAAGCAAACATATATGAGTAAAAACTGCCCAGGTTTAGAAGTAAAACAGCGATAGTCCCGAGAAGCCCCTAGAGTGCCTCCCCCATCACTTTTGTCCCCCACCCCAACCCCCACCTCTAGGCAAAGCGCTCTCCTGAGTTTTGAGACAGTTTTCTGCCTGTTGCTACAGGAGTCCCCAAAGGGATACATTCCAAGACACTCCGTGGAGGCCTGAAACCCTGTAATAAGCATGAGCTCAACACTTTGCGACCCCATGGGTTATATAGCCCACCAGGCTTCTCTGTCCATGGGATTCTCCAGGCAAGAATACTGGAGGGGGTTGCCATGCCCTCCTCCAGGGGATCTTCCTGACCCAGGGATCAAACCTGGGTCTCCTGAGTTGGCAGGTGGATTCTTTACCACTGAGTACGTTCCAAGACCCACCACGGATGCCTGAAACCCTATATATACTATGTTTTTCTGATATATACATGCCTATGCTTGTGCTTAGTCACTCAGTCGCGTCTGACTCTGTGTGACCCATTCGACTGTAGATCCAATCTCCACTGTCTACCGGATTTTTCAGGCAAAAATAGTGGGATGGGTTGCCATTTCATTCTCCAGAATACATGCCTATGCTACTGCTGCTAAGTCGCTTCAGTCGTGTCCGACTCTGTGCAATGCCGTGGACTGCAGCTGACCAGGCTCCTCTGTCCATGGGATTTTCCAGGCAACAGTACTGGAGTAGGGTGCCATTGCCTTCTCCTATATGCCAGTGATGAAGTGTAATTTATACTTTAGGCACAGTAAGAGATGAACAAATAATAAAATAGAACATGTGTAACAATACACAGTAATGAAAGTTATGTGAATGTGGTCTCTCTCAAAGTGTCTTACTGGACTATATTCCTCATTCTTCTGGCAGTGTGAGATGATGAGATGCCTGCCTGATGAGAGGACGTGAGGTGGGTGACACAGCACTAGGCTACTGCTGGCCTGACACTGTCGGCTGCAGACGCACCTTCTTCAGGTGATCCTGTATCATCAAGCCACGACACCATCGATGACGGACAGCCAGAGGCAAACGATAGTGACGGCTGGACGTCCCAGGTACAGCACAAGATTTCATCATGCTACTCAGAAGGCCCCACAATTTAAGACTGGATTACTTCTGGAATGTTCCATTTAAAATGTTTGGACTGCAGTTGACTACAGAGAACTGAAACTAGGAAATGCAAAGCTGTGGATTAAGTGGGACGACTGTATAGGCTGTCATTTATAAATGCATCCTAAACAATAAATTGTTTTGTCTATTTAAAAATTGTATAGAAGTAGAATCATCCCTACTATATTTCACCTTGCTGTCTTCATGCTCCTTTATGGCTGTGTGGTTCTTCTGTTGTTGCATCTAGCTGTAATTTGTCCCTTTTCATGGCTGTATAGTATTCCCTTGGGTGAAGTTAACACAGTTCAGTTCAGTCGCTCAGTTGCATCCAACTCTTTGTGACCACATGAATCGCAGCACGCCAGGCCTCCCTGTCCATCACCAACTCCTGGAGTTCACTCAGACTCACGCCCATCGAGTCAGTGATGCCATCCAGCCATCTCATCCTCTGTTGTCCCCNAGCATATTGGGCACCTACTGACCTGGGGAGTTCCTCTTTCAGTATCTTATCATTTTGCCTTTTCATAGTCTACGGCCATACCACCCTGAACACGCCGGATCTCATCTGATCTCAGAAGCTAAGCAGGGCCAGGCCTGGTTAGTACTTGGTTAGTACTTGGATGGAAGTTAACACAAGAGATCTAATCTATGTTTCATAGGTGGACACCTCTCCCTACCCAGCTCATAGGTAAATTTCATGTGTTTTATCATAAGGCTATTGTTAGGAGGAAACAGCAAGTTAAAGAAGTCAAGTGATTTAAGAGCCCAGCACAGACGCATAAGTTGAAACCTGCTTCTACCACCACTGTGTGAGCTTGGGCACAGTAATCTCTCGCCCTTGGTTTTCTCATCAGTAAAATAAGAATAATAGTTTCTATTTCAGTGTCATGATAATTGAGTAAAACAAATACATGTAAAGTAGTTAAAAGTCAGTCTGGTCCATTCAAACACTTTCAGTTAAGGCATGGGAACGGCGACTTTTTCTTACTCCATATTCTATGTACTGTTTGAATTTTGCATGAGCCTAAGCTGCTTTTATAATCCATTAAACACAAACCTTTGCCCCACAGCTTTCTATCCTCAGCCTCAGGCGCTGAGGTTCAGCTAAAGTGCAACCATGAAAGGACACCCCAGGCGAGCCGTCATCGCAGAGGCAGAACTGAGTCTAGTCTTCGTGAGCAGCCAACTCTGGCCTGGCCCAGCCTCCCAAGCAGACATTATCTTTGCTTGTTTTTACAGTATTTTTGTTTATTTGACTGCACTGGGTCTTAGTTGCAGTGGGCAGGATCTTTTAGTGATGGCTTGCAAACTCTTAGCTGCAGCATGTGGGATCTAGTTCCCTGACATGAGTTTCAACCTGGGTCCCTTGCATTGGAAGCTCGGAGTCTTAGCCACTGGACTTCTAGGATATCACCCCATAAAGGCATTATCTGCCCCATCAATGCCTCTATAAAGAGGACAGCCAGCCACGGAGGAAGCAGGGGAATTCCAGTACACAGGAGGACAAGGATGGCATATGATTCCCACCAGGGTTCTGTGTCCGTGCTCTACGCCTGCCACCATAAGAGTCGCTCAGCCCCACGCTCTCTAGGTCACAGTGTCCTCATCAGCAAAATGTGGGAAGAGAGGGCTAGACAGGAAGAGCTCCAATATCTTCTCCAGTGAATTCCTGACACTTGAGGATTTTGGCTAACGCTGCCGAGGACCTAAGGAAATCAGCTTGGGGGGCTGTTCTCTGGCATAGCTGCCTCCTTGAGAAATTCCCCAGGAGGCGGCTGGACCAGCACGGTCAGTCTTACTGGCCTGGCTGTGGGGAAGCAGTCAATACGCTGGTAGCAAATAAGGGTTACCTTAGCAGGTAGGCTCTCCCCCTAGATGGGCCCTGTTGGGAACGACTGCGTGCCTGTCCACTCAAGTTCACACCAATTAACCAACACTCGTCGTTGGGAGGGAACTCCTTCTAAAACACACACCATGGCTTCCAAGGAGTCAGCTAACGTGACCCTGCCTGCTCCAGTTTCCTCAATCTAAGGTCACGCTGGCCCAGGGTCCGTGCAGGAGGCCCCTGGGCCCTGCAGCCTGCCCCTTCCTCCTTCCCTTGGCCCCATAATTAGCTGTCGTCATCTTCCTAGGGAGCTGGAGACTGGAGGGGCAGGGGCCGTGGCTGGTGCCACAGTTCACGTTGGCCGCGGTCCAGCTTAGATAATACAGCCCATCACCCTCCACACCCCCTCACTTCCTCTCGGATGGATATATGAAGCATCCGCGAAGTCAACAGCTACCGCCTTCCACCCTGCAGAGGGTGGTGAGGTAATCCCCGTACTTAGTCTGACAAGGGCCTCGGGTAGAAAGGGGCTCTGTGTGGAGGAGAGTGCATTACTGTGTTTCTCAGGACTTCCAGGAGCACTCCGCCGATGTCCCGGCACCGGAGAGAGATGACAAGTTGACCGGGTTTTCTCGCCTGCACAAAAGCAGCTTTCATCCCACAATAGACTCCAGATTGGAGGGGAGATTTCACCACACGGAGGCCGAGGCCGGAGACAAGAAACTCTGTTGACGTCCCGGAGCGCCCCACCCCCACCCGTTTCTGAGGATCCCTCTGTAACCCAGAAGGCTCAGGACAGACACACGGAGTCTAAACACAGGAACCCTTGGCTGTTTAAGGATGGAGAAGCAGAGTCAATGTTCAGATGTGACTGGGGTGGCCCTGAGAGAGCAGGCTGTCACCTGGGCCGACGGGTGCTCTGTGCCAGAGCCATGGTGACTCTCCAAGGAGAGCAACTGTGGCAAAGGTGGCTCCATCCGGTTAGCCGATGAGGAAGGCGAAGTCATCTTGGCTGAGCCCACCTCAGTGTCAGGCTCCCCAACAACCATGAGAAGAAACAAGAACTCAGTGTCTGAGGCGACATCCTTGTCTCCAGCCCTCCACATCCTGAGTCTCAGCCAGGCTTTCCCAGAGAGCACGCTGGAGGATAAGGATGTGGGCAGCAGGGCTCCTTGCCACTTAACTTCTCAGGAGGCAGCCACGGTAGTGACCAATTCATCCCTGCGTTTTTTTCCTTTACTGCTAATCAAAGTAAAAATGCCCACAGTTCCAGTCTTATCCTGTGGGATGAAGCCAAATCCAGGGGAAGGTCGGTAAAAGCACGATATCCAGGGTGGCCTTTTGTTGTTTTTTGACTTTGAAATTTTATTGCTAAATACTACCTCAAAGAAAATGTTTTATAATATTGAACACACAAAAAAGTATATAAGCGGTAGCACGGTTCTCTCCAGCAGTAATCACTGCACAGTTCTCATGCATCCTAGGAGACCTTGCAGGTGTAGGTATACAGGCTCTTCTCCGCCCTCAAATTGTTTTCCCTCCAGAAATATTACACACGGTAGTGTTAAGTGGTCAACTTTTGTAAACTTAACTATCTGTGGCAGGGTCATTTCACTAGCCCCAAGCACATGCCCTAGAATAACTGGGAGCTGGGAGAGTGGTGTTAAGATTTCAGTTCTTCCAAGTGAGTCCAGTGTTTAAAAAACACTTTTCCTCTAAGTTCCTAAACTGAAGGCAAGTACTTCATCTGGAGTTCAACAAGGAGGCGGTGATCCGTTCCAATGCTGAGGAACACTAGACATGCTGATGGTCACACAAGGGCAAGTGAGGCTTCAACGTGACACCTTCCCAAGGGGTTTAAGAGCACTCTGGAATATATGCCATTTTGTCTAAAGCTCCACTTGAGACTTGCCCCCCCCAAGAATAAGATGATTCTAGGTGATATGTTATTCATGTTTCTTCTCATTTAGTTTATCTTGGGAATTGTTCCAAATCAGAATCTATAGATGTCCTGTTCTTTCAGTGCTTACTGCAAGCTACTTCACCGCATGAATGTATGGGATGTTCTTTGCAAAGAGTTCTATTTTCATACCATAAAGAAAGAGAAATGTCACCAATTAAAAAAAAAATAACACACAAACCAAAACAAACTTACAAACCAAGAATATAACATTTTATTCATTTCCAGATTATGAGTGCTACACAGCATATACATATATTTAGATAACATATAAAAGAAAGAACAAACCGTAGGAAGAAATATTGGTCTGAAACTGTCTTATGGGACCATCTTTAATTCTGTAAGTTCGTGGTAAATCTACCTCCCCACACATCAAGGCAGGCAGCGAGGTACACTCCAGCATTCACGTATCAAAGGATGGCTTATCCCCTACTGTACTTACAATGCATGGCATAGTCACTGGCATCCATGACAAGGGATGCCAAGCAGTAGGTAAAAGAACCACAGCACAGTGAACTAATATAAATATCTGTTTTTTTGCATTGTCCTCCAGATAGTTTCCTTTTTAAACTAAGAGTCATATCCAGGGTCTACCCCTTGAGCTGCATTCCAGTTATTGCTGAAGGGAAAAGAAAAAAAAGAACAAATGCATCAGTTTAAGTTATTGGAAAATAGATGGTCAATGGCAGTGACCCCCTACCCCTAGGGACACTCAAGGGGATGCTGGCCCATGGGGCGCTGCATGTGTGTCAGCAGTGGGGAGGCCCAGAAGCACCTGTCATCGTGCCAGAGGGGAGGGGTCGGCTGATAATAATTGGGGCTGATGAAGAGGTTCAGATGGAAGATATTCTCCAGGGAAGGCCTGGGAGCAGGAAGGAGCAGGATGCCCCCAGAGGGGCAGGGTCACTTCATGGAGGTAAGGCAGCAGCTCATGGGATTATTCCTGACTCCCTGCTGGTGGCAGACCTAAGATCTTCTGATGTAGAGGCCCTCCATACTCCATGTCAACAGACAGGCTCTGCACCTGACCTTGTAGAACAGAGCCCTTTCCGGGGACACAGCTTCTCCAACTCACTATCTGGCCTTCTTCTGAGGAAAAAGCTGGCTCACCTTTGCCTTGTTCTGAACTGGGAGATACAGTTTGAACTCTGCTGGCAGTTCGTCTTCTGAGTAGAGTCTGTCTGAGAAGTAAACCCGTCGGATGCGACAGTTTGCATGGATCTGTGGATACAAGACTTAAAATAAGTCTCTTAAAGTAAGAGGCAAATTATGACTGTCTTCCTTTTTTTCCTGACTCTCCTCCAGCCAGCCCCTCACCCTGCATGGCGCTGTCACAAGCATCATCTCTTTGGCATCTCCTCAGCTTGGCTTAGGTGGAGATTCTGACAAGAGGGAGATGTTGCTTGTTGTATTCTCCACCATGAGGCTTCCCTGGTGGCTCAGTGGTAAAGAATTTGCCTGCAATGCAGGCAATGTGGGTTGGATCTCTGGGTCAGGAAAATCCCCTGAAGGAGGGCATGACAACCCATTCTAGTTCTTTTGCCTGGAGATCCCATGGACAGAGCAGCTTGGTGGGCTACAGTCCATAGGGTTGCAAGAGCTGGATACAACTTAGTGACTACATCACCCCGACACTCCCTATTATTACTAGGCAGATGCCTGAACAGGTCCTGAGCCTGAGGTGAAAGCCCCCTGGACGGTGACTTGGGAACTCTAGCCAGAAAGCCACAGAGTTCTGCCACCTAGGTCACAAGCCAGGAGCAAACAGAGTGCAGCCCCCTCTTCCATCTGGGGCTCCCTCTGGAAAAGGGGCCAGCACCTGCACCCTGAGGGTCTCAATGTAATTGGTGCCATAGGCCCGCCGAGTGAAGTCTGACAGGTTGAACTGAATCTGGTTCCAGCCGTCGTCCAGCCGCATGGGCATGGTACAGATGAAGGGCTTGACCCGGGTGGTGCTCTGGTAGTTGCTTGCCCGAAACCGCCGACGCACATTCTTATCATCTAGTACCTACGAAACATGGAGAGGAAGAATCACAGTAATTCCATCTTGGAGCAAACAACCTTGGTAAGACCAGGACCTGAAACTCCCACAGCCTGGTTCCCAAGGCTGAGACCCAAGGGAGAATAAACAGACCCACATGGGTCACACTGCATGCAGATGGCCCGGAAACAGTGAGTTTATCTTGTCTGTTGCCAGGACAACAGCAGCTGCTTATGACATATGACACATGCGTCAGGCCCTCAGACCATAGCATGATTCCATAACTATTCTTCCCTCTGAAAAAATTAAAAATGCTAGACTAGAGACCAACAATAGCCAGCCTGATATTAAATAGCAACTTCCCAGATAGACACTCTTCCAATCCTCAAGCTTTGAAATCTTAGAGCTATTGATTAGATTTTCTGGATGCTCTACTGCTTCTTGTAAAACTTGGCATGAACCTTGGATTACTAATACTGAAATTATGTCATAATAATAACGGCAGAATCAAGTGTACAGCAGAGGCAGAAAGGAGTACATTCAAAAGGATACAGATACTTTCCTACGGTCACTTTTTTCCCATAAACTGACCGGCCACATCCCTGGTACAGCTGAGAGGGCACAGATTCACATGCACATGCCTACCTGTACTTCGAAGGTGAAATATTTCTTCAGGTTTTTGATGATCATGACAAGGAAGGGGAGTTTAATTCCCAGCGTTTTCTTTGGGTCTGCAGGACATGTGATATACGTGGTGCTGTAGAAAGAGGAAACATCAGTAAACACACCACCAGCCTTTTCCTTTGTGATATGCACAGCAGTAACACTCAGCCCAAGAAGGTAAGCTGGAAGGCAGATCTAAAAGACCCAAAGATCCCTCAACCCTTAAGTTAAGCTAATGCTTCTAAAAAAAGTGCCAGACTCTGAACCAAAAGTTTAACACAGCAGTAGACATCAACAAGAAAGTACCTGAAAAGCAAAAGCCAGGCCAGCAGATTGGATGAAGTTCTTCCAGTGAGAAAAGATCTAATTCTGTTCTAAGAAACTATTAAGTGATAGAAAACCAAAACTAAGACCATTGTAACACTGAAAACTACACTGACCACCCACTAGGTGATTCCTATAACACCCTCACCTCCCCCTAAACACACTGGGGTTAAATATTAACTAAGATGTAAACAGCCCTTATTATGTGCTAAGCAGGTTTTATATATATTCACTTATTTAATATTCGCAATAATTCTCTAAGGACGATGTATTGTTCTTATTCCTGTTTTACAGATGAGGAAACTGAAGCCTGAGGGATAAACTTGCCCAGGGTGAGCCCTAAGCAGCAGAGCAGGATTCACACTGGGCAGTCTCACTCTGCAGTCCCTGCTAATAGCCTCTGTGACGTGTTGCCTCTGGGCATACAACATCTCTGGGAGAACAGACTGGCAACCTACCTGACATTTGTTCCTTCAATCTCTAGCACCAGGGACTGGATGTCATTATCAGTAATTCTTTTGATGTGGCCATTCCGTACCTACAAGGGAGAAAATTAAACTGGTGAGTACTGAAATATTTGGCAAAAATTTTGTTAAGATTTCAAAGGCTGAATGCAACTATTTAAAGAAAACTACAGTAGCCCAAGAGGCATTAACACAGAAGTTTGTGACATGAGATGTTGAAGCTTCTATGTAAATAAGCCATGCAATTACCTCTAGACACAGCCCAATCAACCACCACAGGAACTGCAGATAACTGGGCCATCTATAAATCAGGACCAATTTCTTCCCAAAGAAATCAATTCAATTTCAATATAGCTAATGTTTACCAAGTGTCTGCCAAGCACTAGGAACATTCCTAACAACAATAGTAATCTCAGTCCTAACAAGACCACCAACAAAAAATCACAAGGTCAGACCCCCCTGGTATATGACTCTGCCTGCCAATGCAGGGGACACAGGTTTGATCCTTGGTCTGGGAAGATTCCACGTGATGTGGAGCAACTAAGCCCATGAGCTGCGACTATGAGCCTGTTGCTCCAGAGCCCAGAAGCTGCAACAACTGAGGCCACATGCTGCAACTACCGAAGTCCATGCACCTAGAGCCTGTGCTCCACAAGAGAAGCCGCCACAGTGGGAAGCCCACCCACAGCAAGGAAGACCAGCTCCCGTCGCTGCAGCCACGGAAAGCCCGAAAGCAGCAGTAAGGACCCAGAGCAGCCAAAAGGTTAAACAAACAAATAAACGAGAAAAAAAATCACAAGGTCATTGGTGTTGCTTCCACTTGACAGATGTGGACACTGAGAGGCAGGGAGTGCAGATGGCAAGCCCTAAGGAAGGAAGGCAGGAGCAACGGCCAGGCTTTCCACTGCCCGATACTGCCTCACACCGATGATTCTTTGGCCAGAAAGGTCAAATGCTGAGTGTCACTGACAGGGAGGGTGGCACCCAAAAGTGAACATATTATCCCCCGAGGTTTACTCTGACTTCATGCTTCCATATCTGGTTTTCCCTAAGTTTCTACTTTTCCAAGTATGAACTCAAGTCCCATCTGAGCCACACACAGAGGCCTTCTTTAGCATTTTCAGCCTACACTGACCTCTCTTCTGATTTCTCTGGCTCATGCAGCCCAGACTACGTAATTTAGCACTTCGCCCTACATGGTTTTGCACTGTTGGCGGCATATGGGTATATGATGGAGACGAATCAATTATTGGTATGGACTCCTCTCAAAAATTATTTAGGAAAGCACAATTATCTTCAAGTATTACAATCGAGCACTCTATATGTAAACAGAGACACACGAAGGCACTTCTGANACTCTCCTCCAGCCAGCCCCTCACCCTGCATGGCGCTGTCACAAGCATCATCTCTTTGGCATCTCCTCAGCTTGGCTTAGGTGGAGATTCTGACAAGAGGGAGATGTTGCTTGTTGTATTCTCCACCATGAGGCTTCCCTGGTGGCTCAGTGGTAAAGAATTTGCCTGCAATGCAGGCAATGTGGGTTGGATCTCTGGGTCAGGAAAATCCCCTGAAGGAGGGCATGACAACCCATTCTAGTTCTTTTGCCTGGAGATCCCATGGACAGAGCAGCTTGGTGGGCTACAGTCCATAGGGTTGCAAGAGCTGGATACAACTTAGTGACTACATCACCCCGACACTCCCTATTATTACTAGGCAGATGCCTGAACAGGTCCTGAGCCTGAGGTGAAAGCCCCCTGGACGGTGACTTGGGAACTCTAGCCAGAAAGCCACAGAGTTCTGCCACCTAGGTCACAAGCCAGGAGCAAACAGAGTGCAGCCCCCTCTTCCATCTGGGGCTCCCTCTGGAAAAGGGGCCAGCACCTGCACCCTGAGGGTCTCAATGTAATTGGTGCCATAGGCCCGCCGAGTGAAGTCTGACAGGTTGAACTGAATCTGGTTCCAGCCGTCGTCCAGCCGCATGGGCATGGTACAGATGAAGGGCTTGACCCGGGTGGTGCTCTGGTAGTTGCTTGCCCGAAACCGCCGACGCACATTCTTATCATCTAGTACCTACGAAACATGGAGAGGAAGAATCACAGTAATTCCATCTTGGAGCAAACAACCTTGGTAAGACCAGGACCTGAAACTCCCACAGCCTGGTTCCCAAGGCTGAGACCCAAGGGAGAATAAACAGACCCACATGGGTCACACTGCATGCAGATGGCCCGGAAACAGTGAGTTTATCTTGTCTGTTGCCAGGACAACAGCAGCTGCTTATGACATATGACACATGCGTCAGGCCCTCAGACCATAGCATGATTCCATAACTATTCTTCCCTCTGAAAAAATTAAAAATGCTAGACTAGAGACCAACAATAGCCAGCCTGATATTAAATAGCAACTTCCCAGATAGACACTCTTCCAATCCTCAAGCTTTGAAATCTTAGAGCTATTGATTAGATTTTCTGGATGCTCTACTGCTTCTTGTAAAACTTGGCATGAACCTTGGATTACTAATACTGAAATTATGTCATAATAATAACGGCAGAATCAAGTGTACAGCAGAGGCAGAAAGGAGTACATTCAAAAGGATACAGATACTTTCCTACGGTCACTTTTTTCCCATAAACTGACCGGCCACATCCCTGGTACAGCTGAGAGGGCACAGATTCACATGCACATGCCTACCTGTACTTCGAAGGTGAAATATTTCTTCAGGTTTTTGATGATCATGACAAGGAAGGGGAGTTTAATTCCCAGCGTTTTCTTTGGGTCTGCAGGACATGTGATATACGTGGTGCTGTAGAAAGAGGAAACATCAGTAAACACACCACCAGCCTTTTCCTTTGTGATATGCACAGCAGTAACACTCAGCCCAAGAAGGTAAGCTGGAAGGCAGATCTAAAAGACCCAAAGATCCCTCAACCCTTAAGTTAAGCTAATGCTTCTAAAAAAAGTGCCAGACTCTGAACCAAAAGTTTAACACAGCAGTAGACATCAACAAGAAAGTACCTGAAAAGCAAAAGCCAGGCCAGCAGATTGGATGAAGTTCTTCCAGTGAGAAAAGATCTAATTCTGTTCTAAGAAACTATTAAGTGATAGAAAACCAAAACTAAGACCATTGTAACACTGAAAACTACACTGACCACCCACTAGGTGATTCCTATAACACCCTCACCTCCCCCTAAACACACTGGGGTTAAATATTAACTAAGATGTAAACAGCCCTTATTATGTGCTAAGCAGGTTTTATATATATTCACTTATTTAATATTCGCAATAATTCTCTAAGGACGATGTATTGTTCTTATTCCTGTTTTACAGATGAGGAAACTGAAGCCTGAGGGATAAACTTGCCCAGGGTGAGCCCTAAGCAGCAGAGCAGGATTCACACTGGGCAGTCTCACTCTGCAGTCCCTGCTAATAGCCTCTGTGACGTGTTGCCTCTGGGCATACAACATCTCTGGGAGAACAGACTGGCAACCTACCTGACATTTGTTCCTTCAATCTCTAGCACCAGGGACTGGATGTCATTATCAGTAATTCTTTTGATGTGGCCATTCCGTACCTACAAGGGAGAAAATTAAACTGGTGAGTACTGAAATATTTGGCAAAAATTTTGTTAAGATTTCAAAGGCTGAATGCAACTATTTAAAGAAAACTACAGTAGCCCAAGAGGCATTAACACAGAAGTTTGTGACATGAGATGTTGAAGCTTCTATGTAAATAAGCCATGCAATTACCTCTAGACACAGCCCAATCAACCACCACAGGAACTGCAGATAACTGGGCCATCTATAAATCAGGACCAATTTCTTCCCAAAGAAATCAATTCAATTTCAATATAGCTAATGTTTACCAAGTGTCTGCCAAGCACTAGGAACATTCCTAACAACAATAGTAATCTCAGTCCTAACAAGACCACCAACAAAAAATCACAAGGTCAGACCCCCCTGGTATATGACTCTGCCTGCCAATGCAGGGGACACAGGTTTGATCCTTGGTCTGGGAAGATTCCACGTGATGTGGAGCAACTAAGCCCATGAGCTGCGACTATGAGCCTGTTGCTCCAGAGCCCAGAAGCTGCAACAACTGAGGCCACATGCTGCAACTACCGAAGTCCATGCACCTAGAGCCTGTGCTCCACAAGAGAAGCCGCCACAGTGGGAAGCCCACCCACAGCAAGGAAGACCAGCTCCCGTCGCTGCAGCCACGGAAAGCCCGAAAGCAGCAGTAAGGACCCAGAGCAGCCAAAAGGTTAAACAAACAAATAAACGAGAAAAAAAATCACAAGGTCATTGGTGTTGCTTCCACTTGACAGATGTGGACACTGAGAGGCAGGGAGTGCAGATGGCAAGCCCTAAGGAAGGAAGGCAGGAGCAACGGCCAGGCTTTCCACTGCCCGATACTGCCTCACACCGATGATTCTTTGGCCAGAAAGGTCAAATGCTGAGTGTCACTGACAGGGAGGGTGGCACCCAAAAGTGAACATATTATCCCCCGAGGTTTACTCTGACTTCATGCTTCCATATCTGGTTTTCCCTAAGTTTCTACTTTTCCAAGTATGAACTCAAGTCCCATCTGAGCCACACACAGAGGCCTTCTTTAGCATTTTCAGCCTACACTGACCTCTCTTCTGATTTCTCTGGCTCATGCAGCCCAGACTACGTAATTTAGCACTTCGCCCTACATGGTTTTGCACTGTTGGCGGCATATGGGTATATGATGGAGACGAATCAATTATTGGTATGGACTCCTCTCAAAAATTATTTAGGAAAGCACAATTATCTTCAAGTATTACAATCGAGCACTCTATATGTAAACAGAGACACACGAAGGCACTTCTGAGATGGGGCTGGCCTCTTCGGGCTGAATGTATTAACTAACACGTGAAAAAGATCAAGCAGGGTTAGAACTGCATGCCTAGATGGGTAACCATGTGGTCTCTTAATGGGTAGAGGGAAAATGGCTGCCTGTGCTGTCACAGTCAATGGCTTATCTCGTGGCTCGCCATTAGACTTGCGTAAGGGAGAGAACACCGCACTGACTGATAGTTACGCTGTTCAACATGGATTATTGGTAACACGGCATTCTGTCTTGAGACCTCAGTCTCTGTGAGCTCGGTTACTGTGATCTTGTGGTGTGCTTGGTATTCCCCAGGTGACATCGGGTATTACTGCCCATCTTTTTCTGCAAGATGTAACTGAGTCTTGTCGCCTCCAAAAAGTATAAGCTCAACGGTAAGGAAAGAGTATGAAACACTGTATGTTCTACAATGCTTAGTACTCTCCTGGGCATAAACTAAGCATTCAAATATTTGCTGACTTCTGGAATTTGTCACGCTAAGAGTTGGCACATCTGAAGAGATTCAAGGAGGGTTTTTAAAAAATTCCTGGATGACATATCCACCATGGACTACTATGGGAGGCCAGAGATCCCAGGGTATATCGCAAAGACAGTGCAGTTGCCAGCATCAAGAATGCTTTCCCACAAATCACCCTTCAGGACCCGTTGTCAGAAACGGAATGCTGGGTGCATGGGCCCCGGGTCTCTGCCAAGGCAGCATTTTTGGATTCTCAAGTCACAGACACCACATTGAAGTGCTTTTCAAACAAAGCTGGCAACATCCAATGCCCTCCTGCTTTGAATTCCGGGCCTCTTTCCAGAGGAGATTAAGAGCACAAAGACTTGGATCTATGTAGCACATGCCAACACTGCCCACCTCATTCCCCATATAAATGCTCCCAAAGTGGCAATATTCCTCCTCTATTTGCTAGCCCACAGCTGCTGTGGAAAATCAGGCTGACTCGTTGGTAAAGGAGGAATTCATCCAGAAATTTTTCCATATAATATAATGTAGTCACATTGATAAGAGCTGACAGTGCCTCACTCATTTTATAACACACCACTAATTATTCTCTGAAGAGGAACTTCATTCTTTCTTAAAAAGGTACAGAATGCAACAAACCAAACAGATGTTAAAAACAAAGAATTAAGCAATCAGGGTCTAGAAACTACTACTGCTAAAAGGCAACATGTTGCAATTTATACAACATTGTTTAAACATGTGACCTCCTGGACTTCTCTGTGGTCCAGTGGTTAGGAATCAGAACTCCCAATGCAGGCCGCCTGGGTTCGATCCCCTATCAGGGAACTAGATCCCACATGTGAACTCCCAACCAAGAGTTTGCATGCCACAATGAAAGGTCCCTGGTGTTACAAACAAGACCTGGCACAGCCAAATTAAAAGTAAAAAAAAAAAAGCAGCGTGACCTCATATCTTACATCCTGGATGGTCTCTCAGATCACAGTGGACAGGAAGCCTCCCTCGGCTCCAGAAAACTCAGCCAGATTACACAGGGAGGAAATGTTAGGAGACTTGCCTTCTGCCCATCTCAAAGTTCACAGCATACGACTTCACTCCAGTAAACATGACCACTCAGGTCTTTACAGAAGAAAACAATGCCATATACTGCAAGCAGAAGCCAAGAGACTAAAAGCCAAACCAGACTTTGTGTATTCTTACAGACTTCTGGCCCAGAGGCAAACTAACGTTGGACTGTCAGAGCTTCTTAAGAGAAATTTCTTTCACATCAACATCCACACTCACAAACTTAATTCTTACAAAATTAATTAATGCAGCCCATAAAAACTCAAAAACCCAGAGGAAAAAAAGGCAGGTTTTTTTTGAAGGAATACCCACCAGTCTCTCTAGAGTTTTAACTTGCCCAGTGGTGAGAAGAGTCTAAATAGAGCTATGCCCAAGAGCAAAGTTCAACCCTCAAAGAAGAAAAGCACAGGTACGGTCATATCACAAGCTGCCAGAGCTTTAAAATCAAACTGAGTTAATTTCTTAGTGAATTATGATTTTCTTCTTCATTAAGTTTTAAGCACTACAGATACAAATTCACTGCAAGAAAAGAGTGGAGCGGGGATGGGTGCAATTAACCAGATATGAGCAGTTAAAGAGCAGGAAACCTCCCAAAACCTTTCTCTAGGCTCTCAAACTAGGATCAAAGGAGAGAGAGAGGTGGTCAATTTGGGGCAAGGCCTCCCAACCTCCCTGGCAATCTGCCTGTCACTGCCTTAGCGTGTCAGGGCCTTCCAGGAAGCAACCCCCTCCTCAGTCCAGCTTCTGACAAACATGGATAATAAGATGCATGGCCTCAGAAAGCATCAACTTCCTTTCCTTACCTCCTTCCAGTTCAGAGGCCACCAGGCAGGCCTCGCTGCGAAATGAAGATAAAACGAACGAGGCGGCATTTACTGCTCGTGGTGAAAGTAGGTTTTAGTTTACTTCCTTCATCTAAATTAGAAGTATCTTTTGCTTCTGAATTGCTGTGAGTGTGTGTTCAGTCGCTTCAGCCATGTCCGACTCTTTGCGACCCCATGGACCCACAGCCCACGAGGCTCCTCTGTCCATGGGATTCCCCAGGCAAGGACACTGGAGTGGGTTGCCATTTCCTCCTCCAGGGGATCTTCCTGACCCAGGGATCCAACCTGCATCTCCTGCACTGCTGGTGGATTCTTTACCAGTGAGCCACTGGGAAAGCCCTCTGACTTGCTAATTCTTTTTATTTCATGACACGTTATGCAGTGTGACTTATGAGTGTTTCATTCCTCCAAAATAATAATAATAAAAAATAAAGCCAATCTTACATTTTTTTAATTTCATGAACACCTCCCCTCCCACCCCCACTCCCACTCCCACCCATGAGTTGGAGGTGCTTTAGAAGCTTCAGAACCCCAGGCTACTAGCAAATTAGCAATCAGAATGGGTCTCAGCCTCTGCAGACAGCAAAAGGGAGCCTTCAAGCCCTTTTTTGCAATCACTCTCCCAGGCTTTCCATGGTTGCTGGGGCAACTAATAAAGAACACTGATTTTTTTTCTTTCCCAATGTAAGCCCCAGGGAGGAGGGTCAAGTTGAGGCAGGGAAAATACTACTGGGATGGGGAGGAGGCTGCTTTAAAAATAACAGGAGCTGTATCCACTCCCTACTCCCGCTTTTCTCTTCGCTGGCCCCACCCACCTATCGTGGCAGACAGCTGAGCCCTTGGGCCATCTGGCACCCTAGTCTTAATGACACATGTTCCAATTTACATTAAGCCTTTAGAGCTGTCCATTTCAGCGGGAAAGTTTCCACCCTGAGCTAGGGGCTGGGCTCTAAGTCAGAAAACAGGCAGAGGGAGACCTCTGTGGGGAGAGCTGGGCATAGCGGTCTCAAGGCCTGGGCCTTGCAGGCGCCAGCAGGTCAAAGGCTTCTCTCCCTCTGCGGCACTTAACAGGGACTAACCAAACAGCAGACAGGCAACTCTGCATTTACAAGCAGCCTTTTAAAGTAAAGATGATTCTGTGTACCATAACCAGTCTCTTCCTAACAATGCCGTGGAAGGGCAAGTGTAAAACCCAGGCCTTTGCCCAATTACAGTAAAAGCTATCAACAGGAATAATGAAGAACATCCTCAGACTGACCCAGGGATAATCTAAAAAAAAAAAAAAAAAAGTGCTAGTACTTTCATGTCCAAATGCTCTTAAGTCTACTACTGGAAACTGCATTAATTTAACATGTACAACAAGGTTTGCTAATTAAAAACTAGGGTGTGGGAACTTTTTTTTCTGTAGAGTCTTCATTCATTTTTAAAATCAGGAACTGAGTGGGAATCTAATATCTTCCAGCAACAACCACAAAAACTATGGTTCTAATACTCTGGGAATGTGGAGGATCAGCCGCAGCTGAGAAAAAGACAAGATGAAAGAAAGACAGAGGCGCTTATGAATTATCAGTCTCATGTAGCAGACTTTAAGGATATTGCCGCAAAAGCCTGAAAGTTATATGTTTTACACCGGTCTAAGTGGGAATGGAATCTCCTGGTATTTTCTTTACAAATCAGAAGTAATGTTTACATTAAACATAAAGAGCCCTTTAATAATGTAGTATTTGCTGATCCCTGAAGTTAAGGGATTATTAAGAAATCCCTGTATATGTGTTTGTGTTTAGTCACTCAGTCCTGTCTGACTCTTTGTGACTTTTTGGATTGTAGCCCACCAGGTTCCTTTGTCCGTGGGATTTTCCCGGCAAGAATCCTGGAGTGGGCTGCCATCTGCTCCTCCAGGGGATCTTCCCGACCCAGGGATTGAACCTGTGTCTCCTGCATTGCAGGTGGATTCTTTACCACCTAAGCCGTCAGTGTGTGTGCACTCAGTCACTTCAGTAGTGTCTAATTCTTTGTAACTCCAGGGACTGCAGTCTCCCAGGCTCCTTTGTCCCTGTATGTGGGATTTTCCCAGCAAGAACACTGGAGTGGACTGCCATGCCCTCCTCCAGGGGATCTTCCCAACTCAGGGATCAAACTTTTGTCTCCTGCATGGCAGGTGAGTTCTTTACTGCTGAGCCACTGGGAAAGCCCTTCATTTCTCCTAAACTCTTGGTTTGAAAAACTACAAAGGTCTCTATCAGGAAGCTTACCATCCAGCCAGGAATACAGATCTTGAGAAGCTAATTTCAAGTTTGATGAAAAGGAAATAGAAGTGGATATAAATTAACTTAACCTGAGGAAATGCCTTTGAGCTGTAACCTAAGACCAATAAAGGCGAAAAGAAGAAGTGAGTCCCAGGAGAGGGGCCAGCAAGTGCAAAAGCCTGAAGCTGAGAGAGAACAGACTTCTTTCAGCTCAGGAGGAAGTCACTGCTAGATGGGAGGTGAGCCTGGAGAGCTAGTTAAGCAGGTACCAGCCCACAGGCTGTGTGTCCTGAGAGCCATGTTAAGGTTTTGGACTGGGAAAGCCATGGCACAATGACTAAATTATCCTAATCTCAGAAGTCTGAATTAACTGGACTTCCTATTCTAGGCATCTGAATATTGGGTGCAGTTATAAACTATTCCTTTACTCTTGAGTAAATGCCTCAGTTCCCTGCTCTATTTAATACTGTATGCCCTAACTGTTGCTAAGCATTTATATACCTCTTTATTTAATCACTGTACCCAGGAGAAGCAGGTGGTGTTATTACAAGATGAGAGAACTGAGTGAAGTACTTGCTCAAGGTTACACAGCACAGGACATGATGTCAGAGTCAGGACGCAAACTCAAGGTGTCTGATGACACCTAGCACTGAGGTTTCCAGGTAAGATACTAGTCTTCCCCTTAAGGAACCTATAGTCTAGCGGAAGATATACAATAAATAGGCAACTGCCATACGGTGTGATACAGACCACCACAGGAGCACACAGGAGACATCACTTAAGCTCCCACTGAAATAATGTTTAAGCTGAGAGTTGAAGGACGACATGGGGGAAGGGCTAACTTCAGTGTATCAGATAAACGCAGATATTGTATATGTAGCCACATCTACAAAAATAATTTGCAAATTCACTATTACTATGACTATGGCATTCACTCCTCACATTCACAAGACACAGAGCCTAAAAAGAAACCAAGTCTAATTTTTCCAAGACTGTTCTTCGCTGTAAACAAATGACAGAAACTCTCTCTATATAAATTCAGGAAGGAGACTAGTAAAGCTTTGTGAAATCAAAATATGTAATAACTAAAAACAGGCACTTATAGCCAAAATGCACCTACTGGCAGAGGGGACCGTCATTCCTTCCTTCCTTCATTATAACTCTGCCTTATTCAGAATCATGAGAGTGGGAAAAATGTCTTCTCTAACTCTGTATCTTTCCAAATCTATACAATGCCTCACTTAGCTGTTGCTCAATAAATCCTTGTTAAGTATATCAATTCCCAGCGTTTCCAGTTCTGGACTGGATTCCCAACACTGTCTGAGGACTTCATAATATAGCTGAGAAAAGGCACACATATACACCAAAGCCTATGGATCTGGCCCCAAACTTTCCTTTTTTCCTTCCTTTCCTTCCCTTGTCCCAAGGGGAAAAATTCACAGATAAACACTTTTTCAATCTAGTCTAAATAAAAAGAGTAGAAACAATTAACTCCCTATTACAAGAATTTCCCTTAAAATGAGAATACCTCTAAAGGTTTTCTTTGCCAAAATGTCTGCTTAATGTACTCCACATAGCCCTGCCAGTTGATCTAACAATATTTTCACACACGTTTATGTCATTAAGGTACCATCTGACCTCTAGTGGCGTTGTTAAGGGACACAGTGCACTATGGTTACTCTGCTTTTATATTCTGTATGTAAACATGTTGACTAGTCAAAAAACTGCATTTGAAAAATAAAACATACCACAAAAGATCAAGCCCAGAAGGGTTAAAACGGGCCAACTCTGATAGACGTTTCACTTCATAGAAATGCTGAAGCCTCTCTAACACTGGAATTGGACTTAAGTTCTTTGAACTGCTCTGAAAACCTCTTCTACATCAAGTCCCATTCTCTATTTCATTTGCCTCCTACTGACACTTTTGTTACTACCCCAAGTTCAACTGGCACACAATCCACTCTCTCCAGACTTTGGACAGTCCATAATTAAGTCAAGGCAGGTGGCTCAGTGGTAAGGAATCCACCTGCCAATGAAAGGGACGTAGGTTCAATCCCTGGGTCCGGAAGATCCCCTGGAAAAGGAAATCGCAAGCCGCTCCAGTATTCTTGCCTGTAAAATCCATGGGGTTGCAAAGAGTCAGATATGACTTAGTGACTAAATAACCACCACCACAACAGCTGAGAAGCCATCATGCTTACAAAGTTCCCAGGTACACTCATTTTGAGCTCTCTTTGTAGAGGTGCAATTTCAGAGTTTACAAGGTTTTTAATCCAATGTGAACAAAACCATGGAACTGACAAACTCAGTAATGTAGGAAAGCAATTAAGGAACCGCATTCTTGTGTAAAAAGTAACTCCCAGCATTAGATGTAGTTTGGGGACAGAATCACTGCGAAAGAAGGTCAGATTTCTCACACATGCATAAGGCCAAACTTCTTACATTCAGATCTTTCAACTGTCTTATAAAAATAACATTGTGAACACACCACCCAGAAAGCTGCTCTCAGAATGAAGAATTCCGTAGCAGCAACAGGCAGAAAGAAGGCTGGCTGTGTTCTCAGTCTCTCTGTGGCCGAAAAACCTTCATCTGTGGATGTGGGAAGACGAAAACAAGGACTTGTTCTGAGATGAAATCCAAGATTCTTGGCCTCATTGCCAGTAAACTGCTTATTTAGATGATCCCACATCCTTCTCCATAAAAACAGCATTCAACATACCACCTCTCTCCATTTTCCCTGGAGGAGTGCAGTACTAAGTCACCTGTCTTCCATGCTAAGAGTGCTTTATATTAACTTAAAGAAAGAGTACAGAAAACTGAGAATTTGCATAGGAAAGGAAATAGCACAGTAGTTAAGTGAGAACCAACTCATAGACTGCTAGGCACACATGCCCCCTAATCAACATCTCTAGAATGTGGGCAGGGTCACCATCCTCTGGAGTTGGTGGAAGCATCACCCAGTGGATGCCTGAATAAAGACGATGAGGCTTGTACTTGGCTTTGAGCACGTTAACCTAGACAACACTTTATCACCATTTTGCAATTTTCCTGATGGAGATCAGTCACTGAAGGCAGAGCACAGACCCCAAGTCACAGTGAGTCTGGAGCAGGTGCCAAAGACCACTGAATTCCGGCTCCGTTAGGATCAGTGACAGGAAGGGAGCAAATGAATGAAACCCAAACATACCCGAGTTCTGGCTGTGCCTCTATAAGGGAGCCTGGGACAATGGCTCTGTGTCCAGTGCCCAACACAGCGCCTGGCACAACACAGGATATCAGTAAATACTTGTGAAATCAGTGAATAGCAGTTTCTTTCATCTGCACTTTCCCAAAGCAACCTCATGTGACTTGACGCTTTTCACGCTGTTAGATGGGTACTATCAACCCCATTATGTAGGTGGGGAAATCGAAGCTAAAGAACCGCCTGTCCGTCAAGTCTGCGGCGAGGGACACTGGTCCACACCACGGCCATAGGACACTTAAACTCCAGCCACGCCCACCACACATGCACCTCCGCTGCTTACACGATGCCCTCACCTCGCGCCTCAATCACCCCAGGCTAGGGCCAGAGCACAGCAGAGATCGCCTGGCCTCCCCCAGGCCCCAGCTCGTCACAATTACCTGCCACCCCAGACCCTGACCTGAGACCTCGCCCCGCCGCCGCCCTCAGTCCCTGACCTTTTTGTCCCAGATCTGCAGGGGTTTGCTCCCGATGCTGTAGAGGATGGAGAGGAAGCCGCTCTGGAACGTGTTTTTGAACATCTTGCCGGCGGCCTTCTCCTCAGCCTTGCCGAAGCCGACCTAAATATGGGCACCAATTGGCGAAGGCAAAACAGGGGGATGGCTGGTCAAAAGAAGGGAAGCTGAGCCCCTGACCTCCAGATCAGCGGCCACAGATAGCTGGACTTGGACGCGGGACACTAAGTCCGTGAACCTACGCTCCCAAGAAAACCAATCCACCTCAACACGGAAACCACAGCAACTGCCGCCAGAATCTCACTCCCCTCCTTAAATGGAGGCGGCGGGCCTCCCGCCGCCAGAGATGAATCCCTCCGCTCACCTGAGCCCGCCCCCTCAGAGAGCAGAGCCCAATCCCGCCACGGGGATGACGGACTTCCTGTTCCTTTCGCTTAAGCCCCGCCCTAGTGCCGCCTCCTTGGGAAAAGAACGCTCTTGCCGAGGGACTATTTTCCCATCGTTGTACCAGGGCCGCTTTTAGAAAGCGGAAGGAGACAGGATAATAGAATGGGTTAGCATCTGCGTGGTGTCAAGGGAACCTGGAGGGGAAGGAGTCTAAGGGCGTGAAGGCCAGGTTCCGCCCACTAGGGGCTAGGAGGAGTTACAAGCGGGAGAAAAGCGGGGAAAGGCAGGACCTGGTGTCTTGAGACTAACAAATAATTGCTTGTTGGCCGAGTACAGGATAAGGTTAAAGCAGCTAACCAGTATTGCGCAGTAAGTGTGCTAAACGCCTTATAGGCATCATTGCTTTAATTATTGACCGGGTCGCTATGAATATGCAGCATAACCCGCGGAATGAAGTCAAAGCAATCCTTGAGGAAAAGTTACCACCTTAAACGGGTGATTAGAAACCAGAAGGTCTGAACATTAAATGCCGAAATTAATGCAATTAAAATAAAGTTGGTTGGGACTTCCCTGCTGGTCCTGTGGTTAAGACTCTCAGCTCCCAATGCAGGAGGCCCAGGTTCGTTCCCTGGTCAGGGAACTAGATCCCACATGCTGCAGCTAAGACCTGGTGCAGCCAAATAAATGAATAAAAATAAATAATAAATAAAGTTGGTTGAGTTGAATCAACAGCTTTTTTTTTTTTTAAATCAATTCTTAGAACCGTTTTTAAAAGACATAAACTATGATATTTCAAGTGTGGAAGAAATATCAAATGTTGGAAACCATCATTCACTGAGCCTCTAGTGTATGAACTTCCAGTCCCTCTGATTCCAGCTTTCCTTCCAGGCTCCATATCAATCAGCCTACAACATTCTCCTCCTGTTAACCTGTTACCCTGGGTAAAGTCCAAATCCTGTTCCATATTTAAAATCCTCAGAACTCACCAGGTAGGGGCATCCAGGTTTTGTGGTGCCTGCAGTGATCAAGCTTCCCCGGTGGCTCAGGAGTGAAGAATCCTGCAATGCAGGAGCCATAGGAGACTTGAGTTAGTTGTCTGGATCAGGAAGATCCCCTAGAGAAGGATTCTTACCTGGAGTATCCCATGGACAGAGGAGACTGGCAGGCTACAATCTATAGGGTCTCAAAGAGTCAGACATGACTAAAGTGACTTAGCATGCACACACTGACCACTTCTATGTAAGACAGTTTTGTAATATCATTTTGTAATTAAGAGAATAGGATATTTGAGTATTCTTCATCATGACTGATAGAAGGATTCATAAAACATGCAACTTTACCCACATATGTGCTGCTGTTTGTACTAGTAGTACTGCTCCTTATTTGTGCCCTCCAAACACAGGGATTGATCAATTCTGTTTTGCATGAGTCTTATTTTTTTTAAGTTTAAAAAGGAGAAAAAACATGTGGTATGTTTAACTATATACCCTGCATTATTGAATTTGTTTCTGATGGGAAAGAAATTCTGTTTTGATCCAGCTTTGATGAGACTCAAATCTTCTGCTTACCTTTGCAGATTTTACAAAATCATATGAACTACTTGAATAAATTTCTAAGACCCCTGCCAGGGCCTTGGAAGGGACCCAACAAGATTAATCAAGCAAGCTGATGGAGAAAATGAAAGTGCTTGCTTCTCTTAACTACTCATTCTCAGTGAGTATCCATGTGAAAACTGTGTTCAGTTTTTCCTTATGTGGAGGATTCAAAGTTTACTATGATCATGGCCTTGGCTAAGATGATTTGATGATTTGATCAAAGATATGGAGGACATAAGTGAGTGTGTTTGCTCCTATTGTAGAGTTGATTTTGGTAAGCTCCTTCCAGGGGCAGACTGTGTCTTCTGGGCACATATCCCCCTCACCTACCACAGTACCAGCATGACAGACACACAGTGAATGAATGAATGAATGGATAGATTAGTGCTAAATGGTTACCTCTCATACTGCCTTCTTTTCAAAGTAATGTAGAACAAATTTTACCTAAAACCACAGATGTCTCTCACAGAAACATGTGTTGAACACTATACAGTCAACCCTTGAAGAGCACAGGGGTTATTAAGGTCACCAATCCACTCCAGTAGTCAAAAATCTGTGTGTAACTTATAGTTGTCCCTCTGTATAGACTGCTTCCTCTATATCCCCAGTTCTGCATTCTCAGATCCAACCAACTGTGGATCATGTAGTAATTATTGAAAAAAATCAACATATAAGCGAACCCTGTAGTTCAAATCCAAGTTGTTCAAGGGTCAACTCTATTTCTTCAAGATTGTTTTCTCTTCATCAAGAAAGCTAAGGACTAAATACATGAAAAACCTTGATATGTTGCTTCCTTCAATGATTATGATTAGAGCAAGGTGGATGAGTCAGTTTTAAAAAGTAATAAATGAAAAAAAGCAGAATTTAATGAGGAAGTAATTACAGTCTAAGTAGTGTATGCAGAAGCTCAACTGATGTTAATCAGGCCATTAAAAGATGCAGAGGAGGGAAAAGTAAAGTAACTGCATGAGGTAAAAGACATGAGGTAGTCTTGAGAATCCCATTACTATTACTATAGGATTGACCAAAAATTTCGTTCAGGTTTTTCATACATTAGCTTATATGGGAAAACCCCAAATGAACTTTTTGGCCAGCCCAATATGAGCAGGAGGGTAGAACTACTGCAGAAGCAGCAACCAATTCTGTGCCAGGCCAGAATCTCTGGCTATGAATGAATTAGAGTCCTGTGATTAGACAGAATATCTCACCTTGGTGGCATTTGTGTCAAAATACTCACAAGATTATGGGAAGTAAATCAAATACACAATGTCAGTAATCCATGTCAAACAGAGGAATACATTTCTGATTATTGTGATGATTTGTTGTTTAAGATATTTGAAATAGTTAACCCATTTAAAGGATTAGAGGATCTGGAACCTCAAATTTAATTTGAAATGCTTAAAGGAATTTGAAATTAGACCTGTAATTATACTTTTGAAATGCTATGCAAGTTTAATTAAGTTTGTAAACAATGTTTAAAAGATTTTGATTGATTAAATCTATGAGTTTAGACTTAGATATGTTAGTATTTGAATGCTTAGGAAGATTTCAGCAGATTTTAGGTTTTTCATATTAACTATGGGAAGTGTTTGTGCAAATCAAACAGATTAAATATGTGGTTTACTTTCAATCTGTCTAAGGAAACTAGATTAAGTATGTGGGTAACGTGTATGGTTTAACCCTGGAGTCCCCAACCTCTGGGCCTTGGACCAGTACGGATACCTCCTGTCAGATCTGTGGTAGGATTAGATTAGAAATAAAGTGCACAAAAAATGCTCTTGAATCATCCTGAAACCACCCCTCCCCCCCACCTCAACACCCCTC
>SJYA01002356.1:69177-109387 GCA_006410615.1 Neotragus moschatus
CGCGGCTCCCCACCACCCCCCCATCCATGGAAAAATTGTCTTCCATGAAACCAGTCCCTGGTGCCAAAAATCTTGGGGACTGCTGGTTTGACCCACTGAGTTTTGAATTAATTGAACATCAATCAAAGATGAGCCAAAATAAATGCTCAGATTTACATACAAAACCAAGCAGTCAGTAGTTATAACAGGATTTGTAAAGACATAAGACAAATTAGACTTTTAACCATACAATTTAATAACTAAGATATAAAAAAAAAAAAACCACCTGGAACTGTAAAAATCCCTTTTAGTGCACAAAAGCCCTAGTTACTTGTGAAAAACCAGTGGACAGCATCTATTCATGTCAGTCCGAGACCAGAACTCCAAGCACCTGGCCAGTGAAGGACACAAGGGACTTGCTTCACACTGTAAGGCAGTTTGTTCTTCACCCCTCCTTGCTGATGGGAATGAGGAGGTATAGAGACGAGATGAGAAATTGTGCCTGGAGAGTCACCCCTTAGCTGGGAGCAAAGATGGAAGAGCACCTGAATGACTAGAGTGCTCAACTGGTAGACCACTGAATCCTAGCTCCAGCAGTTATATCCGAAGACATTGGTAAAAGAGCCAGTGCCAGACAGATGAAGCTCCTGCTAATCTCAGAAAGAAGTTCAAAGGGGACTGTGTTGGGACTCTGCACGTTTTTGTTATTTTTGAAAATTTATTTTTAAACTTACATACACTTACATAACTTACATACATTTAAAAAACCTACTATAAAGTGTACATTTTAGTACACTTTTGGGTGTGGTTTTGACAAAGTCATATAACCATCACCATGTTTAGGATACATCGCCCTCAAATTCCCTCATGCTGTCTGTCCCTTTGCAGTCAAGCCCCCCAACCCCACAACCTTAGCCCTTGGCAACTGTAGGTCCGTTCTCCATACCAACAGCTTTGCCTCTTCTGTGCCCATGTGCGTGCTAGGTCACTTCAGTCGTGTCCCACGAGGCTCCTCTGTCCATAGGATTCTCCAGGCAAGAATACTGGAGTGTGTTGCCATGCCCTCCTCCAGGGGAACTTCCCAACGTAGGGATTAAATCTTCATCTCCCTCATCTCCTGCATTGCAGGCAGATTCTTTACCACTGAGCCACCAGGGAAGCTTCTTTTTCCTTAATGTCATATAAATTGAATCATCCAGCCTTTTGATACTGGCTTTTTCACTTAGAACAATGCATTTGAGATGCACATTAAAGTTTGCAGAAGATTCTGGGAAGAGTTGCTCATCCATTCCACCACCCAGTCCCCTCTAGCCAGGAATATTTTAAAATTACTACCTTTCTGCATTTTTACTTTTGAAGCCTTCTCCATAGCATTTCAAACATTAAAAGGCATCCATTTTTCATATTTAGGATAACTTTTCCTTGTAACTTTTTGGGAAAAGAACTTTATAATGATTCTGAAATTATGTGATTATTTCATGATTGTCTGTGACTCATCATTAATTATCATGAGAAAAATAACGTTTTAAAATTTTTATTTCTTGGCTGTACTGCAAGGCACGTGGGATCTT
This sequence comes from Neotragus moschatus, assembly GCA_006410615.1. Lineage (NCBI taxonomy): Eukaryota > Metazoa > Chordata > Mammalia > Artiodactyla > Bovidae > Neotragus > Neotragus moschatus. Next base: position 70,728 of record SJYA01002356.1, read on the forward strand.
AGTTCCCTGCTCAGGGATTAAACCCACTCCCCCTGCATTGGAAGTTTGGAGTATAAGCCACTGGAGCACCAGAAAATTCCTGAAAAAAATATTTTTAAAAGCAAATACTAAATTCTCATTTCACAGGACTGGAGTAACATCTGGTTACATTTGTTTTTATTTTGCAACTTTCTATATTAGAACCAACACCCCTTCTTCAAGTCTCAAATATCCAGTAGGTTCCTGGAAAGTTCATAGACCCTGGGCAGGCCTGACAGAGCCAAGAATTCCATAGCTTAAGGCATTATGATGCCAGCCTACACCAGTGAGAGAAGGGAACAGAAGACTGGTTTTTTTTGAACAATGCCCTTCCTAAAATAAAAAAAAAGATATGGCACAGTAATTTTTTTTTTTTTAAGATTTTATCTCACAAACATACAGCCTGTAAAAATATTGTGCAAATTTGTTCATTGCAGCAATACTGGCAATAAGAGTCTGTCCATAAAGGACTGCTCCAATTATGGTACATTACACAATGGAATGATATACAGCCATGAAAAGGGCTGAGGTAGATCTATACATGCTAATAGTGAAAGCACAAGTTGCAGGAAAAGCATGTAAAATCTACCTTTCTGATAAAATCTATTATAATTTCAGTGTTAGTAAATGCATAGAAAAAAATTGAAAGATAAAATCAAATTTGACTGTGGTTTCATTTTCTCCCTGAAGAGACATGTCTGTAGCTCCTGATCCATTTTCTTTCACCTTTGATGGGGCGCTTCTTCTCCCAGGATGCTCTGAACCCAAAATCTGACCCCTTCCCCAACTTGAGACAACAAACTGAACCAGCCTCCGAGGTTAGATGCTTTTTCTGAAGTAGGGGGCCAGGGTGGATTTGGGGATGGAATGGAATACTGAAACATGCGCAGTGGAAAGCAAAGCAGGGATTAAGGCAGCTTTCTGAGTTCATGAGAGGTAACGTTTACCTGCCACCTGAACGGCTGGGTGACTCACCTGCTTTGCAAGGAGCGGTCTAGGGAGATGAATGCATTCAAGGCAAGGCCCGATTTCCTGGCTCGCCAAGTCTTGCTGGAATCACCTGCAGTGCCCCATCACCAAAATGGGTTCACATACCTCTTTCATTTCTCATCTGTCCTGGAAACTGCCCTGCTCCCTCTGGCTAGAACCTGGCTCAAACACTCCTCTATCTCGCTCTGTTCCTCTGTGGCCATGGGGGTTTCATTTAATGGCCCTTTCCACACTGAAAACTCACCATACGTTTCTTTTAAAACCTTTTATTCAATAATATATACTTTTAAAATTATAATATGTAACTGCCCGTCATGCCATATACGCCCCATGCCCCCACTGGAGTCTGGTCGGCTGGTTAACGTGGTCTGCTGGAAAAACAGGTGGCCACGGGACGAACCGGGGTGCGGGGGAGCAACAGTAACCAACAACCATTTCGCATACCCTTCACATTTCCCATGCTTTCTGGGTCAGGAGGAAGTCAACAGGAAGCCAAAGGCGTGAGAACCTTTTACATTCGGAAGTGAGGTTTGATATACGGTGGTGGGCTGCCCTTCGGTTGGTCTAGTTCGTGCTCGCCAAACCTGCCACCGTTTTGTGTCTGCTCACGGAACGTGATCTCTCTACACACGTTAAGACGTTTGATTTGGTTCTTGTTCTGCTTATGGAAAAGTGGGAGGAACAGCAACAGACCTGGGGAGAGACGGGAGGAGGGGAAAGATGGCATTAATCAATCTGACTGGGAGTGGAGAGAGGCCTCCACTGGCGAGTGTCTCCCTTCTGGGGAGCACTGGAAAGTCTACAAGCCTGACTTGCACGTGGCACTATGTGGAAAACCAGGTAAGGACTGACTGATTTCAGGTTTCAAATAGTACCCTTTCCCATCACCACTTACAGAGGCAGTCTTGGCCCCTCCTCTGCTCTCAGGTCCAGGATGCTCATCTAGAAGCATCACTCTTGACCATCTTGGGCGAGCCCAAGCTACAAGTTCAGTAGCCCAGCTCCAGATCTGACCCGGTTTACTCAGGATGTCTTTGGACCAAGAATCAGATGACTGTTTACACAGGGAAAGGCCCCAGATGAATAAAGAACAAAATGGGAGCTCAAGTATTTTTAACTCTCCCCTGGAAGTGGTTGTCTGGGATGGCCTGAAAACCTCGTTCCTCTTGTCATGTCCAGCACAGCAGTGGGTGGTTGAGATGCCAGTGGAATTCTAGAAGCATCATCTCAGAACAGTAATGGAAGGGACAGTGCACCTGGGAAGCTGTCATACAGAATCATCTCATAACCCACTTTCTTTGGATTCAGGAAGGGTTCAACTGCTTAGTGTTTGAGAAAGGCTGCATGGTGCATAAGGCTAAGAAAGAAATGACACTTCAGCAAATGATTTTCAAGTGTCCGATTCCACCAAGGGAGCAGTGAGAACAGGGGCACTAACAAAGGGACTCCACTGGCCACACAACAGCATGTACTTGCCTGTGTTGCAAGGAATGGGGCTGGGGAGAGGTTTTCTTTCATAAATGCAGAAAACTGCCACAAAGGTTAAAGTTGTGCAGCAAAATAGTCAACCGCAAGCAGCAGGTTCTAAGTTGTACCTGAATTCAGGAGCAAGTACCAAGAAACAGGACTGTCCCCATACCACTGTAGTTCCACCACTTCTGCTAAAGGAGTCTTCACACCAAGGTGATTAACTGCAACTGCCCACCCACACATCTTCTCAATTCCAGGTTTCTTCCTCCTCTCCCCCAAGAGACAGGAAGTACAAGCTTAAGGTCCTCGTATGGCAGTGGCTTGTGTCCCACTTGGCAAGGCTGGTGATTGTCAACATTTTTATTTATGAAAACAGGATTTCACATGACGTTTTTCTTTCCTCTAAAGGGCAGCAGCACAGAAATTATACAGCAGTCATCTAGTGATACAAAGTGGTGGTCAACAGTGTACTGAAGTACTCTTTAGTAAAGGATCACAACCCAGGCAGTGTTGCTTTTCTGCAAACAGGAGACAGTCGGCTCCATGGTTCTGGAAGGTTTTTTCAAGCTTTCCACTGGGTGTCAAGATTTCTGTCCCAAACTCTTAGTCACCATTTACAGCAAGAAAAGCCAGCAAGTGAAAAACTGTTAATTTATTGATTCAGTGAACTTAAAAAAAACAATCCCCAATACATGCAGTTCAGGATTAAGTATCACATTTGCAGCACATTGTTGAGTCTCTACATAAAAGTATGCATCACCTGTATAATCCCATTCCATCACTTCCCCCAGCCTCTCTAATACCTGGTTGGGGTTATTTCCATTGACACATCCATATAGCTCCAAAGCATTTATTACTGGTTTTGAGCCAGATGTTTCCTCGCCACCTCCCCTCCCCTCATCCCCACCCTGGGGTTACTTTTTAATGGCAAGATGTCACTCAGTCATAGATTTATTAAGCTCACTGACAAACTTTGGCTGCTTGTCTGCTCATATGGACCCTGCTTGCTTTTGGGTTTACATCTCAATGGCCTTGACTCTGATCAGTTACTATCCACTCCTATTCATGTGCAGGAGGGCAGGTTGCTTTCTCCTGTGTATGCTTGTGCAGTAACACAGGTTTCTAGATGAATCATTAATCTGAACTGGCATTAAAGGAGACTGTCGACGGGGCTCTCTCAGATCCATTTCAATGCATATATAAAAATTCTTCCAATTGTTTGTGTCCCAAAATGATTTTGCTTCCATCCTCATCACAGCAGCACCTGGGAGAAGCTAAGTCATTTCCCTGAGTAGGCGCAGGCGGAGGCCCACGGCCGCGGGCTCTCTCTGGGACTCAGCACCTGCCTCGAGAGCACCACCGTGTGGTCCCGCTGGAACCAACCCATGGGGGAGTGCCCATCTCAGGGCATGTTCCCGAACTTGAACTCTGTGCCCTGCCTTGCTTTCACCCCTCAAAAGTCATGTTCCTTCCTCTCAAGATCTACCTTTACACTGTTTTACTTTTAAACTCATTCCCTGTCTTTAAACAACCCCCTCTCCCTGCCCCAAGGATTACAAACTCTTCTGTCTCCTCTAAGCAATCAGATGGAGAGTACCTTCCTTCTCTGCAAGGGAATACACATGCTTTGAGCCTCACAAGTACTGGTGTGCTGAAGAATGCCTGTGAGGGGACCCAGCAGAGGGACCAACGTCCACACACCTCATGGAACTGACACTGACACCCCTCTGAGTGCTAAGAGCTGGGAATGCTTGGTCTGCATTATACACTCCATATGTACTTCTCCTGCCCAGTCACCCACGCTGGCTAGCACAGGAGAGGGGTGGGCCAGCTGACAGGATCCTGGGGAGAGTGAGTTGCAAGCGAACCTGATCAAAGTCTTAGCACTTCATCAGCTCTGCTCTCACCATGGGATTTCTCAGCTGAAGCCAAACCTTGCAGTTAGACCCACTTGTGGCCAACAACCTCTGATACACCCATCTGTATTTGGCACAGGAACCTTTTGTTCTCGCCACGCCAGGTCTATGTTCTTGAACATAGGCAGTACCTGAGATGACAGTGTAACACTACCCTGTTCCCCACATTATTTTTGCTTTTCTTTAGGAAACAGTAAATCCTTATCTTAGGCACTTTTAACCTGTTATAAGGTAATGAAGCAAACAAAATGTCTAAGGAAAATTACTGAGATGAATTTAATAATATGCTAACCGGAAAGGATACTGAGTGGGTGAATCTACCATAGCTTTGTCTAGATATAAGACTAGACTCTCTCTCTCTCTCTCTCACACACACACACTCTCTCTCTCTCTCTCTCATCCGTCTTTGGAATTTTCCAAGACTGCTTCCTAATCCAGGAAAAGACTAAAATCTCAGGGGAGCTAGGTCCATCTGCACACAAAATGGTTTTGGAGCTAGGAAAAGAGGAAACGTCTGGACTAGACTCAGTTCAGTTTGGGAAAGAACGAGTCATAGCCAGCCAGCCACAAGTTGGGTGTCAAGACCAGCCTTGGAAAGGAGTGAGCATTTTAAACTCAGCTATGCTTTATGTCTAAGGCATGAACAGAGGTAAAAAGTAGCGGTGGCGAAAAAGTAAATTGTGTGCATAAAATGGAAAAATTACTCCTTTGCCAAGCTGCAGCCACAGACCCTGAGGACAGGCAGGTGAGCTGTGTTTGCACATACTGCTTCGACCAGAAGAGAGAAAGGCAGAAGTCAGTCACCTGACCCTGCTCCAGATGCTTCTACTGCCTCTTGGGGACTCAAGCAAAAGCAGCAGGGTTACTACTTCATTAAGACTCTTCAGCAGGCTCTCCCTGCCTGGTCCAGACAGGTGACTTGAAGAAAAAAGAGTGGGGGAAGAGAATGGGTGACAAAAGAGGAGATGGGTGGGGCAGGAAAGACACAGTGGCACATCTCCCTAATAAATAACCAACAGCTCGGTGTTGCCTAGAAGGGCATGTCAGAAGGTGTCAGACAATCTTCAAACACTTGAGTGTTGCTTCCTGCCATATCAACATAGGTTCAGCCAAGAAGTGCTGTCTTATTTCTCACCTTCAGGAAGAACAAATGTGTATATTAATACATAGGACGTGCAATGAAGGCAGAAGCACTGGTTTGAGAACCTTAACTGAATGCATCTCCTGGCTTTGGGATCTTGTTTTATTTGTATTTTAAGTTCCCACTGACCAAATGACAAAAATAGAATCTACATTTAGAGATAGGACCTGCTACCAATACCAATACAATTTTATTGGAATATGGAATGTAAACAGATGCTTTCAAACAATCAATCTAACCTTATAAAAATGTATGGCATTATTAAATAGTTAATAAAGAAATCCTAAAGTGTGATGTGGTGGTAGACACCTTGAGCTCTAGCCCAGTGTGAGAGGTCCCCACAGTTGTGGCATGGCTCTGCAGCTGGGGTCAGGGGGCTGCGTGCAAACCACGTTGATAACAGGTCCCCAGAGTAACATCAGCCCCCATTTTTTAAATCTTCTTAAACAAAATACAGCTTCCTTTGCTCAACATGAAGGCTAGCACAATGGATCCCAATCTTTGACACTTGTCCCAGTAGCTCCACTACTTTCCCCAAGTCCCTTGTATGTTACTCTCTCTGGTCGCTTGGGTTGTCGGTGGCCCTGCCCACATAATGCCAGTTTCTGCACGTGAGAAAGACTTTTCCTTGCCAACACATTCATGTATACCTATCAGAGCTCAAAAATGCAGATTACCCTGATTACAGAGGGAAACTGTTTCTCATGGGGATAAAAAGGGGTAAAGGGTAGGAAAGGAGGACTTTCCCTCCCCTGCCACCCAATTTGTCTTTCCTGAATAAATTCTAATAGGATGTTTTTATCCTCCTTCCCTGAAGACTGACTTTCCAGCTTCAGTCATTGTTGTGAACAAAAAATCTTTGCTTCAGAGATGTGCATTAAAATAGGTGCACATACAGGGATGTGCTGGGAAATGAAGTTTTCCTTAAAAGACTGGAAAAAGAAAAAGCTACATGAAAAAAATAGCAACAAGATTTTAAGGTTAGGCAAATCAACAAAGGTTACAGTAAGCTCCAAGTTATGCAACTTAGCATTCAACTTTTGATGGAACAGATGGACCTGTCCGAGGCATCACAAGGTTTAAAGTGATGCCTCCTGATATCAAATGGACTCTGGTGAGAGTGACTGCAGTTTGCTCCCAAATGAATACACTTAGAAGGAAACGGCAGGGATGAGGTACATTTCCCAGAGCTCATGTCATTAAAAAAAAAAAGAAAAAAAATACATAAAACATGAATCTGTAAAAGAGTTTAGAAAAAAAAAATACTGTCATTGTTTTAGTATCTCCTTTTCATAAATGAGGCTGGTGTGTCAGTTCAGACTGCTGACATTTTGCTAAAACTTGAGGCTGAATCTCACCAAAGGAAACCCAGACCACAGTGGAATAGATAGGAAGTCAGATATTCAGAGCTTGTTGACTTCAACAGGTTAATTCAACAGCTGTCTCCTGTTAAATAAAGGAAATGTACAACAACTCCGAGTCTCTCATCTCCCATGCATTCCAAAGGGAGAGTCCCCCTCAGATTCTCAACTATGTGCATCGTCAGGCTGCCCAATGGCAGCTCCCTGTAGACTAGTGCTGGGGAGTTTCTTTTTGACAGACTTTTAGGTCTTTACTCTTCTTTGCATTTAGAAGGAATGGCTAGAATTTCTTTTTATCACACTGTAGTTTTCCTTCAAGGTTTGTGTTTGGTTGGTTGGTTTTATTGGCAAGCATCAATGCTGCATTACCCGTCGCTTTCCAGTCTTCATCGGGCCGCCGTGAGACCACTGGAAAGTACAGCGTTATCTGCACAAGGCTGGGACTGCTCCTTCACCACAGGGTCTGCAAGAAACCAGGAAGACACTCAGTAGAGGCAGGACCAGCCCGGGTTAGGGGTTGGGGGCAGACACCATGGCGGACCCAACCTTCCTCAGTGAGACAGAAACACAGGAAACCAGGGTTGAGAGGGCAACAAAAATCACAAATGCTGAGAAATGACTGGGAAATGCTGTCATAGTCAGCTCGTATCACGTCAGAGTACAAGTGCAATTGCTGAGATTTAGGGAAAAGAGAGGCACAGAAACACCCATTGTCCACTGTCCGAAATTTCTACTAATTTTCTTATGTGTTATTTTCCTTGAATACTAATGACATATCCAACTCCTAATTTCTTCAGAGTACGTGTGATAATAAACACTTCAGAGAACGGAAAGGTTGAATAAAAGGAACCATTAGAAGATCTGTGGATTTTAAGCAACAGCATAAAAAATATTTTTGGAAGTATACCATGTATTTGGAAAAGCAGACAGATCATGATTTGTATAATATAAACATCAGTGTTCTTAATCCAATCAAACTCAGAGGGTAAAAATAGCTTTCTGTGATGGAACCTGGAGAGACGACATCCAGTTGCAGTTGAAGAATGAAGAGTAAGATTTTTAAAAATCTGCTTTCGACTACAGTTCATGGGCAAGCAGGTGCACAACCAGAGAGCATGAATTCTTCGGGCAAGATTTACTTAATCTCCAGAGGGGGAAAAAAGGAGGAGGAAAGATATCGAGGAAAGACAGTGTACTGGTTAAGCAAGAGACAGGCTGAAAGGTCTAATCTTGCTTCAGAGAATAACTAAGACAGGCCACTTAACCTCCCTTAATGCTCAAGTCTCCTCTGTGACTGGACTAAATGACCTCACATTGTCTCTAATGAAAGTCTGGGACATACTTTATCAGAGGGAGAATCGCATGCATGCAGATAAATAGGCAGTCACATAACCTGAATATATACACATACTTCAAAGTGAGACCTAAGAAGTCAGTAATACAAATAGGATCTTAGTGAGGTCTTTCCATACTTGCTATCCTTTCCTCAAATTCCTTATATTTATCTAACTAACTTCCTTCTTTAAAAATATGCTATGATCATCTTATTATTTTCAACAAGTCACTTGTTTTTTTGGAGGGGAAAAAATCTTTGATTAAGTTTCCACACAAATGTATGAATTTTAAAACTAAATTTTAGATACTTCTGACCTATCAACTTTTGGGGGTCACAGGCAATGGTCAAACAGACCTGACTCGGGGAACCATAGCAATGAACAAGCAAACATCTGTGAGCATCAAGAAACAGATCTACAGAGTTATTTCAAGAGTCTAGAACTAATGAGGCCAAAACCCAAAGACAATTCATCCAAACTTCCAGAATTCTCTTGTCTGGCCTCAAAGATAGAAGGTGGAAGAATTTCCCTTTGACAAATCAGGCCCCAGAGACTCACAGAAGTANTTGTTTTAGTATCTCCTTTTCATAAATGAGGCTGGTGTGTCAGTTCAGACTGCTGACATTTTGCTAAAACTTGAGGCTGAATCTCACCAAAGGAAACCCAGACCACAGTGGAATAGATAGGAAGTCAGATATTCAGAGCTTGTTGACTTCAACAGGTTAATTCAACAGTGGTCTCCTGTTAAATAAAGGAAATGTACAACAACTCCGAGTCTCTCATCTCCCATGCATTCCAAAGGGAGAGTCCCCCTCAGATTCTCAACTATGTGCATCGTCAGGCTGCCCAATGGCAGCTCCCTGTAGACTAGTGCTGGGGACTTTCTTTTTGACAGACTTTTAGGTCTTTACTCTTCTTTGCATTTAGAAGGAATGGCTAGAATTTCTTTTTATCACACTGTAGTTTTCCTTCAAGGTTTGTGTTTGGTTGGTTGGTTTTATTGGCAAGCATCAATGCTGCATTACCCGTCGCTTTCCAGTCTTCATCGGGCCGCCGTGAGACCACTGGAAAGTACAGCGTTATCTGCACAAGGCTGGGACTGCTCCTTCACCACAGGGTCTGCAAGAAACCAGGAAGACACTCAGTAGAGGCAGGACCAGCCCGGGTTAGGGGTTGGGGGCAGACACCATGGCGGACCCAACCTTCCTCAGTGAGACAGAAACACAGGAAACCAGGGTTGAGAGGGCAACAAAAATCACAAATGCTGAGAAATGACTGGGAAATGCTGTCATAGTCAGCTCGTATCACGTCAGAGTACAAGTGCAATTGCTGAGATTTAGGGAAAAGAGAGGCACAGAAACACCCATTGTCCACTGTCCGAAATTTCTACTAATTTTCTTATGTGTTATTTTCCTTGAATACTAATGACATATCCAACTCCTAATTTCTTCAAAGTACGTGTGATAATAAACACTTCAGAGAACGGAAAGGTTGAATAAAAGGAACCATTAGAAGATCTGTGGATTTTAAGCAACAGCATAAAAAATATTTTTGGAAGTATACCATGTATTTGGAAAAGCAGACAGATCATGATTTGTATAATATAAACATCAGTGTTCTTAATCCAATCAAACTCAGAGGGTAAAAATAGCTTTCTGTGATGGAACCTGGAGAGACGACATCCAGTTGCAGTTGAAGAATGAAGAGTAAGATTTTTAAAAATCTGCTTTCGACTACAGTTCATGGGCAAGCAGGTGCACAACCAGAGAGCATGAATTCTTCGGGCAAGATTTACTTAATCTCCAGAGGGGGAAAAAAGGAGGAGGAAAGATATCGAGGAAAGACAGTGTACTGGTTAAGCAAGAGACAGGCTGAAAGGTCTAATCTTGCTTCAGAGAATAACTAAGACAGGCCACTTAACCTCCCTTAATGCTCAAGTCTCCTCTGTGACTGGACTAAATGACCTCACATTGTCTCTAATGAAAGTCTGGGACATACTTTATCAGAGGGAGAATCGCATGCATGCAGATAAATAGGCAGTCACATAACCTGAATATATACACATACTTCAAAGTGAGACCTAAGAAGTCAGTAATACAAATAGGATCTTAGTGAGGTCTTTCCATACTTGCTATCCTTTCCTCAAATTCCTTATATTTATCTAACTAACTTCCTTCTTTAAAAATATGCTATGATCATCTTATTATTTTCAACAAGTCACTTGTTTTTTTGGAGGGGAAAAAATCTTTGATTAAGTTTCCACACAAATGTATGAATTTTAAAACTAAATTTTAGATACTTCTGACCTATCAACTTTTGGGGGTCACAGGCAATGGTCAAACAGACCTGACTCGGGGAACCATAGCAATGAACAAGCAAACATCTGTGAGCATCAAGAAACAGATCTACAGAGTTATTTCAAGAGTCTAGAACTAATGAGGCCAAAACCCAAAGACAATTCATCCAAACTTCCAGAATTCTCTTGTCTGGCCTCAAAGATAGAAGGTGGAAGAATTTCCCTTTGACAAATCAGGCCCCAGAGACTCACAGAAGTATGGGTGCTCCATGGCCTCTTTGGCAGTCAGTCTCTGTTGATGGTCATATCGCAGAAGTTTGTCCAGAAGATCTAGGGCCTCAGGGCTGACGAGATGTCTGTTCTCACTATGGATAAAATTTTCCCAGCGTTTCCGTGAATGTCTGAGAAGTAAAGCAAAGCATTAGTATTCTGAGATTAAATACCACAAAAATCCTTTTTAGGACTAAAGCCAGCAAAGTCTTAGAGTACTGCATTGATTACAAGCTGGTTAAACCTCACTGTTATTGGTACCACTTGGCACACCCCTACCCACCAGCACCCTGAAACAAAACAGTACTCTGAGATGGATACAGAATTAAATGTCTACATTTGGTACAAAATTTGTGGAACCTTTCTAGATAATGTTTTATGCGTCAGGCTTTGAGTCAATTCTGGGTGAGGCATGGAGGTAGGTGAGTAATCTTTATTGTTTAGCAGATATATTTAGAGAGCTGGCCGCAGAAACATGGAGGTTCCATAAAATTACTCTCTGAAAATCGTCAACACAACATTTACTTCTCAACACCATTGTACTGTATCTGAAAATATGCTTTAAAACTTGCTCTTACAGAAAATCCATTATACAGAATAAGAAGAAACTATAACTCTCTTATTCAAAGAAGAATCACAGCATTCTAAGATTCTGCATTAAAATAAGCAGATGCTGTTCCAGAAACTTCTTTCCCATGTCTTCCATTTTCTATTAACAGGTTATCTCTTAGAGAAGTAAAATGATTAGAAGACAGATGTAAGCAATGCTAAAATAGCTCGTTAAAATATATATGGCGGAAAAAAAGAATATCTCAATTCTGATATAATTAGAAAGGGGAAAGAGTTTCAGAAAGTGATTTTGGCTACCCTTTCCCTTTCTGAAATGGGATTAATTAAGAGCCTCTTTCTCTCTCTTACTTACTGTCCCAGAATATCGTTGAAGTGCGGATCTAGGTCTATGTGATACTTCTTCAGATACCCATACAGCTCATCTGTACCCAGAACCTTGGCAATGCGAACAAGCTGAAACATAAAACAAACTGACCAAATCACTGAGCACAGAACTCACTGGAAGCCCGCAGGGATGCTGGACCAAGGAATTAGAAGGCTTCCACATCACTACATTTCCGGGGAACAGATACAGATCTGAGCCCAGGGCAGACAGGCAGCAGACTCATGGACATGAAGTTCACATGAACGCACATTTTCAAAATGCCTTTAAAAGGATAACACAACTTATGACAATAATCTTTTAGAAGCTGATGATTATGAGGACATAAAACCTAATACCTATGGGCTTCTCTGGTGGTCCAGTGGTTGAGAATCCGCGTGCCAGTGCAAGGAACGTGGGTTCGATCCCTGGTCCCTGAGGATCCCACATGCCATGCAGCAACTAAGCCCATGAGCCACAACTACCGAGCCTGTGCTCTAGAGCCCGGGAACTGCAACTACGGAAGCCCACATGCCCTACAGCTGTGCTCTGCAGCAAGAGAAGCCACCACAATGAGAGGCCCGCGCACCAAAGTGACAGTAGCCTCCACTCTCTGCAACCAGAGAAAGGCCATGTGCAGCAATGACGACCCAGCTCAGCCTAAAAACAAACAAAAAACAAAACCGAACGACTAGAATCTTGTATAAGGAGGTACTTCGCTTTTTTATAGACTCAACTTGGAAGTTGGGCATAACACAGCACTGTCTGTCTCTATCTTTGGGACCACAGATAAGATTCTGTGAAATTCTTTACCCTGAAGAAAAGCTTACACTGAGTGGTATTTAGGGAAGATGCTATTTTCTTGGCATCTGCCCCAAAATGGATGGGAGTCAGATGGGTGTTTGCTTACCTGGTCATAGTTATCCTGTCCATGAAAGAAGGGCTCCTTTCGAAAGATCATGCTTGCTAACATACAGCCCAAACTCCACATATCCAAGCTATAATCGTACATCTATGGAAATAAAGAAGGGGGTTACAAATGTCATTTTTCTGACCTGAGTTTCTAATCTTCTATAGATATTTTAAAATTCAAAGCCCAAGAAAAGTAGCTGAGGCAAATCCATCATTATGATTTTATCATTCTGGGGTAGAATATAGACTGGATTTTGAATGTAACCAAACTGACTATAAATAAAAACCAGGAAAAAGAAAAAGCCAGGAAAAGCCCTAAGCAAGTGTAAAAAGAACTCAGTGATGCCTTATTAACAACTTTACCTGATAGTCCACAAGGAGCTCTGGTCCCTTGAAGTACCTGGAGGCCACTCGGACATTGTACTCCTGGGCGGGATGATAGAATTCTGCCAGACCCCAGTCTATCAGTCGCAGCTATAAATACGACAGAAATAAAACATGTGAAAGGAGTGTCTTCAGATGCCTCTGTCTTACAACAAGGCCACATCTCATTTGATAATCTTTGGCCACATAAAAAATGTTATCAAGTGCGCTGGCTTTTAAAAAGGCACATGTACCTTCTGGGAACTGCTAAGAGGTCACTTCTAGAGCAGAGCACCTGGTTGGAATCTTAGTTGTTTTTCCTTAACATTTAAATTATCCCGGCTTATCATTTCTCTAGATCAATAAAGCTTAAGCTTGTCTTCTGCCCCCATAACCAGCTGCATGTATTAACACATCCCTCATTACTCACAGTTTCCATTACAAGCTCTAGTCCCCAAAAGAAAGGGTTGGGGACATGTGCCCAACTCCAGGATTGAAGCACTGCTCTAGCTCTTCACTAATCTAACACTAGTTGATTCATTTACTCACCAGTCAGGGGCAATCAGAACTGAGTTTCAAAAACAGAAGGGACCCATTTGTACTTTTAAGGCCAGGCAGATTGGTCTGAGGGTCATTAAGAAAGGAAGTAAAAATCACCAGCTGTAGTTTTTTTTTGAGGCCCTCTAGGAAAACCATGGGAGAAGGCAATGGCAACCCACTCCAGTACTCTTGCCCAGAAAATCCCATGGACGGAGGAGCCTGGTAGGTGCAGTCCATGGGGTTGCTAGGAGTTGGACATGACTGAGCGACTTCACTTTCACTTTTCACTTTCATGCATTGGAGAAGGAAATGGCAACCCACTCCAGTGTTCTTGCCCGGAGAATCCCAGGGACGGGGGAGCCTGGTGGGCTGCCGTCTATGGGGTCGCACAGAGTCGGACACGACTGAAGCGACTTAGCAGCAGCAGCAGCAGCAGGAAAACCACGACCATAGTAAACAAGCAACTACAGTTAGGGTCAGATGTCTACTTTCCTTGTGTGCTACGCTTATGTGAAGTAGAAACCAACACTGGAGACTGGAGAAATAACAGTGTCATAAGTCTGCCAAAGGAAACAGCATGGGTCTTTAGAAACCACCTAGGTACTGGCCAGAGTTCAGGTCTAGCCTTCCAGTGAAAGGCTTGTTGCTGCCTGGCTGTAATGGTACCTTTTTCTGCTGGTGATCTATCATGACATTGTGAGGTTTCACATCCCTGTGCATGATTCCCTTGCTGTGGCAGTAATCCAGAGCCTATTAGATAAGAAAGCACAGAGAAAAGTAAGCAAACCCTCAACCACCCATACCCCACAGTGCAAGTATATGCTCATTGTGACAGCTTGATTTGAACACAATCTCCCAAAGGGTAGTCTTACTGTCTGTAGTAAAAGAGAAAAAACATGCTTCAGGAGGCACCCCTTGCTCCCTGGGCACACTATGCTGGCAGCTGGTAGAAAGGGGGCTGTGGAGAGGACACCAAGGGCTATTATAGAAGTTTCTTTAAAAGGGGGATGATATATTAATACTTATTCAGGCACTCCTCTCCTACTTGGCGCTGGTAGCAACAGACCAGCCACCTGGATTTCAAAATCTTATGTTGGCTTAATTTGATGTGTTTAAAACCAGACTGAAGAACCACACTGGAGTCACTTCTCATAATAGTTCGACCAACACATGAAGGATCCACATGGACATGAAAAATGACATCCCAATCTTATCTGCAACATGGCTAGTCTTTCAGGTAAGTGTCCCACATGAGTTTTCTAGATTAACATGTCTTCTAGTATTAGTATTGGCCTTGAAAACAATCCCTGAGCCAGTTGGGCTTCACAAATTATGATTATGACTCTAAGGGAGAAAACTGCTTCCTATAAGATCACTTGATATGGAGCTAAGTTTTTTAAATGTACAAGTCAATGGTTTTTTTTTAGTAAATTCCTCAAGTCGTGCCACCATGACCACAATCCAGTTTTAGAATTTTTTCATCATCCCAAGAACTCCCTTAAGCTTCCAATCCTGTCTGCCGCCTCCTTTCCTTCCCTCTCCTCCCAACCACTGCTCTACCACCTGTGCTACAGGTTTGCCTTTTCTGGATCTTCATAAAATGAAGTGATACAATGTACTTTATCTTCTCTTATGCAGCACAATTTTCCTAAGATTTACCCATGTTGCTTTGCTGAATCCCTCGCTTTTCCCCACAAGATGCCAGCAGCATCCCTCCAATTGTGAGAACCAAAAATGGCTCCAGACATTGCCAAACGTTCTGAGGGACAAAGTGAGCCTGACTGAGGACCACTAGGATTAGAATAGCAAGGGCACTGTACTAGGAATATATGAGCCAGAATATGACCCACACCACTAGCACTCCAGGAATATGCAGATTTGCTTTTCCCAGACACCAAAGAGTATACAGTATATGATGCTTTTCACATGAAGGTAAAGAACAGGTGAAACCAAACTATGGTGGAAAAGGTAAGAATGTAACCTATGCAAGGAGAGAAATCTTCTGTAAGTGCACTGTCCTATATGGTACTTCAATTTAATTTTTTTCTTTGTCTTGTTTTCTGTCAACAGTGGCAGCAAGATTCCACATTGGCTCTGGGTCAGTGTATAGGGAACCAGGGCTCCTGAGGACACATTGCCCTAAACCTGAACCAGGAGCTCAAGACAGGAAGCCTAAGTGAGTCACCAAGCAATCACTCTGCAGCCCTGGACCTCAGTTCCGTCAACATTTTCTACACTTCTTCTTCCCTATCCCTATTTTTCCATCTTTGAGAAAACTTAGCAAGTGCTGATTCTGTCATTTTGCCCAGTCTTTGCCCAAAGGAATAAACTAATTAGGACCACAATACCTAAGGTGTGAAAAATACCTGGAGAAAGAAACAGCTGAACAAATATAGTAAGGGAATGAATTCTTTCACCAAGTTCACTATTTGGCTTCCCTGTGGAGGTAATGACTGCTCTTAAATTCCTTGGGGGAATTATTTCAATTTAAAAACCTGATAGTTTCTGACCATTAGGCATGAAAGAGGTTTTTTTTTTCAAGTTTCATCTGGGATTCTCTGCCTCATTAGCAGAAAGTATGATCCCCACCGTGTGGCTGCTACCTCCAGAAAGCAGACAGGGCATCAGGCACTGGGGGCCACTGAAATGACCAGCCTGCAAAGACGTGTACTATTACTGTTATTGGGATGCTGTGACCTAATCTAAGGACACCTCTACATTCTTCCAGAGATTCTTAAATTGAGATCCATGCATTCCATCCTAAAACTTTATATAATGTTATATGTATATTTTTATATGCATGGGGGTGGCTCAGTTTTCATTAGATTCTTAGTGACCCCTGATCGTAAAAAAACATTAGTCTACTCCATTGTACAAACCTTTTTAGAATTCTTAAGATTTTACCTACTAGACAAACTAAAAAAGATTATTGCTTAGTCAATCAGTAATATCTGAAAATTTCAGTCCTGGTATTAGTAAGTCTCCTAGAAAATCCACTCATTGCCTCTCCTTGCATGTCATGGTTAATTAGCCAGGGCTAAACACGTAGGTTACAGGGTAGGTTGTCTCTTATAAGAAAGGGACTATGAGAAATGGCAAGAATAGGATGGCTGTAAAATGTCCACCATCCTTGTATGCAAGTCTTTCCATGATGTAACTTAGTGCTCTGCCAGCAACTGTACCAGATCATGGTACAGTGAAAAAGTGGCATCTACTACTTCACCCTTTGAATCCAGGCCTGGCCACGTGCCTTGCTTTGGCCAATAGGGCATTAGCAAACATAACAAAAGCAGAGGCTTGTAAAGGGCTTACATATATCAAGGTTTGCCCTCTCTTCTTGCTGGGACTTGAGACAACCATGGGAAGTAGCCTAGACCAACTTTCTGAAGGATGAGACCTCAAGCTACACCGGCTGCTATCCCAGCCTGGATCTTCTTGCCCTAGTCAAGTTGACCCAGATCAAAAGACCCACCCATCTAATCCAGTGAATTATGGCAAATAATAAACTGTTTTCCAAAAGTCACTGAATTTGGGGCGATTTGATGTGTGATGAAAACTAATAAGCATTAATTAAATGGCAAAAAACCCCCCAAAACAATTAAAAACCAAGAACCAACAAGAGTTATGAAGACAGAGATCCTAACCTGTGTGGTATACTGTTCCCAGTACTCCTAACCTGGCCATTTTTCTCAGGTCCACTAGAAAGTTTCTATGTAAAGATCCCACAAGGAAGACCTCAATAAGTTACACCCATCCCCACCTCAAACCCATTAAATTCTCTGGGTGTCAAGATATATTCTTGAGTTCTATTATGTCCTCTCAAAAAACTCCTTTAATGAATAATCCTGAAAAAAATTCACTGTTTATGACTGTTACTTACTTTAAGTAGTTCATACATATAAAACCGGATATCAAAGTCTGTCAGGATCTGGTACAGTTGCTGGAATGGATTTCAGAACAGAAAGTTAATTTAGTCTTACTGCCTGGTGCTAACCTGAAGTTTGTCTTTATTCTCTGTAAACTCAGTGCTTATGGTTAGTGCTTATGTCACTCAAGAACCCCAGAACCTCTTGCTACCTGATTTGGATCAAATGAAGGCAAAGACTAAAGACAAAGGTCTAATATTTCAGTCTTCAGAAGAAAAAATCAAAGAAATTCCAAAGGTATTTAAAAAAAAAAACCCATTTACACCAACTTGGCTCTTTTAAAAACTTGTGTAAGTGCTCCATGATTTCAACAGTCACAATTACATTATTATAGAGGTGAAGTCCAAGTTGTCCAACTGTCCTCATATTCTTAATGAACTTCAAGCAAATGACCCCCACTACAGTACCACAGTTTACTTTAGAGAACCAAGTTCCCAGTGGACAGTAGAACCTGGAAAACTTCATCAGCCCACACGGTAAAATGGTGGCTGGACAGACCACGAGAGAAATGAACTGCTATAGCATTTGGAGAGGGCAAGAGACTTAACGAAATTCAAAAAAAGAGAAAAACCCTCCAATCCTCAAAAAATCAGTTTCAGGCTGGAAAAAACACTTTATAGGCAAAAACTGATGGTAACTAAAGATGCAAAATACTTGGGGTGCAGGGGAGGAGTAGTAGGGTGAGATGTTAAAAAAAAAAAAGAAGGAAAGGAAGGAGGGATGGATGGATATGGGTTCTGAAAATGATTCCAGGCCTAACTGACACAAACGACAGTTTTCATAACTGGTAATCCAAAGTTTGTTTTGGATTGAGAATTTTGTCTGTTTAAATGTCAATTTCTAAGAGACAGAATAGAATCTAGCATATCCAGGTTCATCTAAATCATCACAAAGCCCTGTCGGAAACTATTATTATTTAGACAGTAAATAATAACTCTTCCCATCAGTTCAAGCCACATCTTCTATAAAATGAATCAGCACACCTTTATCGAACCTATTTTGTTTCTCTACTGGAAGACTCAAGCCGTGCAGGGACTCTCTTCAAGGGGGACAGAATAGTGTATATATGGTGCGTCTGTGTAAAAGGGGGGGAAACTACAACATATGAGTGTCTGTATCTTTAAGAATGTCTATTCACTGTGTATCACTTTATATTAATATTTTGCTAAGTTGCTTCAGTTGTGCTAAGTTGCTTCTCTGTGACCCCATGGACTGTAGCCCACCAGGCTTCTCTGTCTATGGAATTCTCCAGGCAAGGATACTGGAGTGGGCTGCCATTTCCTCCTCCAGGGGATCTTACCAACCCAGGGATCAAACCCACGACTCATGTCTCTTGCATTGGCAGGTGGGTTCTTTACCACTAGCACCACCTGGGAAGCCCATATATTAATATTTTAGATCCATGTAAACATACTACCTGTTTGAAAAAATTTTTTCCAAGAATCAAACCTAACATTTTCTAACACCAGGACTTAGTCTCTTTCTCAAATTTCCTCTTTTAAGTAACTCCCCCTCCAGTTTAGTAAGAGTACCTAATTCACTCAGAGCACTACAGAGAAGGAAAACATCCTTCCCAGTACACTGGTGGAGCCTTGGGGCTGCTCCACTACTGGAGGCTGACCCTGCTTGGACGGAACCATTTTCAGTCCCAGTGGCATGAACATGCCACTACTTCTGCTCGGGAGAGACTCACTCATAACAAAACACCCAGGCATTTTGTTCTCCCCCAAGTCTGTATAGCAAGAAAGGCTTCTCAGAAGCACACCAAATGACAGCCTCTATGTACAGACACAGGCCGGGGATACCATCTCCTTGAGTGCCAAATCAGCTTTTCCTCTGAGAGTTAAGGAGATCATACCCAGAGATGGTGCCAAGTTGAACCTCAAGTCAATAAACAGACCATGAAAGTGGAAAGAGCATTTTCTAATAATCCTCAGAGGGCTAGAATATTCTATTTCCAGAAAACAAATGCAGGCTATTATTTGGATCTTTATCATGCATGGAAGGCTTTCCTTTCATACCATGTGGTATCCATACCAAGCAATGGCGTAAGGCATAAAACAAATGTCCTTGGACTGCCAACACAGTATTCGCAGCTACTCCAACTAATATCACTTTTAATGCAATACTGATACAAAAAACACCTGCTGACTATAGTGTTTAGGTCTAACACATCACAAAGTCCTGAGTGACAGACTGACACGCCCTCTAATTTTTCAGCTCTGGAAAGGAGGAGATCAAACTACACCTGTAACAGGACTCGAGAGTCTAGAGCCGGGCTTCCTCCAGCTTTTGTAGCTCTTTTTCACTGAAGCCCTGAGGAGTTCCCAACGCTGATCAAACAAACCCAAGTTTCTCACCTCGGTTCTTCCCTCTGGCAAATCCATAACGCCTGCCCGGCTACCCGAGCCGGTAGCGTCCTAACCACCCCACCCAGGCTCCCCAGAGCCCACGGTGGTCTCCTCCTCTTCTGAATCCCCAGCAGGCCACTGTTCTCTGGGGCGCTCACAGGACACTGGCAGCAGCAGTGTCCCGAGTTAACCGTCCGCACCTGGGCACTGGCAGTGACCTGGAATTCTCAAGATACTTTCTCCCTCTGCTGTGAACAGTGAGAGGCTTCTTCACTTTGCCCACACGCTGAGTCCTATGCTGCCACCCCTGCATATCACACCACATATGCATGAGGGGTCGAATGGGTGCTGTGGCTGCTGCCAGTCACTGATCTGGTGACTCAAGACCTCTGAACTTTCTCTCCCCCAACCAAGCATGTCAAGGAACAATCATGATAACCAGGTACAACTCTGTCTATATTCTAAGTCCCTGCATGGCAGAATGACATGTTTTATATACCTCACACCATGTGTGGCATTTCTGTGCTTGCACACAGAAGGCAGTCAATAAATATGTCTTTGATGATGCTCACTAGTCAACAGAACAGAATTAAAACCGTCTTCAAGAAACACAAGTACTAAGGCTTCATGACAAATTAGGAAGAGAAATTTCACAAGAACCACACTTCTTCTCCATTCTTCTTAGCTAACGTGGAGAACACTTAACTAACCAACTGCCAAATACTGACAGGAAGTTAGTTTTACTTACATTTTCATAAAGTAAGTGACCTTGAAAAACAAAACAACCCTACACTTCCTGGAAGTCTACGAAGGTGCTGAGGAAGAAACTATTCACCAATCCTAGTTTGGTTCCAAAGCCTCAAACACACTGGCATTGACCTATAAGTCAGTTACACACCAGGACTATTCAAAGGGCCCAAGGTAGAAATTTCTTGGACCTTTTAATTAACCTCAGAAAGTCTGAGAAGAATGGGAAAAATGAAATCTGCTTAAGAGAATCACAGTGCCCTCTTGATGGAGAAGGAAATGGCAACCCACTCCAGTATTCTTGCCTGGAGAATCCCACGGACAGAGGAGCTTGGCAGGCTACAGTCCATGGGATTGCAAGAGTCAGATATGACTTAGCGACTAAACCAATCACTTGATGTAAAACCAACACCCAGAAAGGGATAATGGCCACAAGGGGGCCTCTCTCATGCCGTCTACACAGACAGTTCTTGAGGTCTCGTCACAGTGCAGCTTCAGATTCTAAGCCTCCATTCCTGACAACCGTCATTCAAGAGGAATTCTCACTTCAAGGTTCGCAACCAGACATGGGAATCACCAACACAGCAAACTCTCACCTTACTCACACAGTCTGCACATTCCCTGCCGTACACAGCTTGGTCTACATCCAGAAACCAGTGGTCCCCACGAAGGGAGAAGAAAAAGTGAGGGGAGTGTGAAAGTGAAAGGTGTCGAATGCAGCAGGCACTATTTACACACAATCCCAAAAGCCAGAATGAAACCAAGGGCAACATTTCTTAGAAATTTAAGGAAGCAGAACAAATAATTAATCAAGCACATCAAAGTTACCACAAATTACCTGAAAATGCCTTACAGAGAAATAACAAAACGTCAATCATCTATAATAAAAGTAAATTTTGTTCCCCCAATTAAGGAAACTTCTGGTCTGTGAACGCACCATCTCCACATCAAACCTTAACAGCATTAACAAGGCCTCAAGATAATCAGATAGTCAAGGCCTAATTTTATGTGAGTGATATGACATTTTCCATGGATTAATATGGGTCTACCGTCTTCTCAGGATAGAATCCATTTGGGATTATAAATTTTTTAAATGTCCAAATGATATATATTTTACTTAAAAAGCATTTTCACTTTTATTTACAATTTTCCAAAGGGATGGAAAACTGAGACCCATGTCTCAACAAAAACCCTTTCTACCTTAAAACAGTTCCTTAGCTTTCTTGAGATAATTTTGAGTTTGGGAGTTTTCTGTAACTACTCATTCCAATTTCGAAAAACTGGCTTTTTCTATTCACTTGTTTTCAAGTTTTGTCTTGTATTCTAAATATCATCATGTATCTTTTATCATCATTTTGACATATATGAATCAAAACTGATGATTTTAAGGAGAAACTACCAAACCATTACCACTACCACAAAATAAAATATCAAGGGAAAAAAAAATCAGCAAGGCTATAGAAAATCTGAATAAGATCTAAATTAACAAGCTTGATATAAAAAATGACCATGTACCAAAGCCACAAAGTAACCATAAACAAATCCCAAATATCAAAATTATAAAATTATAGAGATCATGTTTTCTGGACACAATGCAATCAATAAGGAAACAAAAGAATCTTTTGGGGGGGGTTGGGGGGAAGGTCATGCCATTCGGGCATGTGGGATCTTAGTTTCCCAACCAGGGATCCAACCTGTGCCCCCCCGCAGTGGAAGCTCAAAGTCTTAACCACTGAACCACCAGGGAAGTCCCAAGAATCATTTAAAATACAAAACAAACAAGAAAGCCAAGTGCATCCTGAATGGACATTTCCAGGACAATAATTACTAAGAAACTTTTGAACATAAACTCTATACTGTATATTAGATGGCATTATTATATAAAATTCTTAAGAGTACTAACAGTATTGTGGTTATGTTGGAAAATGGCCTACCTGGTTCCAGGGCTGACATTTCTGAGAGTGAAGTATCGTGATGTCTACAACTGTACTCTAAGATAATTTCAACAAAAAGATAGAGGGTAGGGAGGAGGAGAGGGAGAAATAACTACAAATGTGGCAAAACAGTAACAACTGGTAATCTCGGTAATCAAAGGGTATTACCGTGCTACTGTTCTCAATTTTCAGCAGGTTTTAAAATTTTCAAAGTGAAAAGGTTTGAGGGAAAAATTCCAAATCCACAAGTTTGGAATCTGTACTTGTAGTCTGAAAACTATATAGGCATGAGTTACATAACCATTGAATGTGGCTAAAATGGTGCTCAGGGTTGTATAAACTTAAAGCACACTTACTACCAATCAAGAAAGACAGAAACAAATCAAATGAGCTGACTTCAACTCAAGAAGTTAACAGGAAAAATAGTGAAAACTCAAAAAAGAAAATAATAAAGAAAGAGGGAAGAAAAATAATACAGGAATAGAAACAGAATGAAATAAACAACTTAACAAAAACTATCTGAACAAACCAAAAGCTGATTTTTTGGAAAGCATTAATAAAAGATCTCTAACGATCTGAAGTTTTTTTAAAAAAGACAAGAAAGGTACAAATAATATTACAAATGTAAAAGAGGGCATAATTACAGGCACATTAAAATTTTAAGTTTTAAGAGAATGCTGTCAATAACTTTATGTGAATATAATTTAGGCAGCTTTAGAAATAATTATCTAAATAGACCTAGGAAGATATATAAAACTGGAATAAAACTTTAACCAACAGTATATTTTAAAAAGCAAAGTGTAGTCCGAAGTCTCTTCTCTCCACCTCAGAAGACATCTAGATCATTCCCATTTTATGTAAATTTTCAGAGAACAGAAAGGAAAAGTTACCTAACTTATGAAGTTGGTATAACCTTGATAGCAAAATCAGAAAGACTCTAAAATAAATAAAAACCACCTTTCCTAATAAGATGGACACAGGACAAAACAAAAAGCCTGAAGAACACAGACATTATATCAACCAATTTCCCCACTTATGGCCATTTTACTACCCAGAAAAGAAAGTGATTTTCCCGTTGCAGTCTGCTCTTCCAAAACACACATATGCTACCTGATACTTAAGATCTTTTAAGGTGACTACGATGGCATGGCTTGAACATTCAAAAAGGACCTCCAGTTTAATAACATGGCAGAACTAACCCATCCCTACCTCTGCTTCTTCCCAAAGTTCCTCAAAAATATCTGTAAAAGAAGCAGCGAGGAGGGAGGGATTCATCCACAATACTAACAGAATGGAAGAGACAACCAATTCTGAAGCTGTAAAACAGATGTCCAGTTGACTGAACAGACCAAAAAAGCTGAGAATTCTGCCAACATTCTGCCAGCAGACAGGGCCCAGTAAGTAGCAAACACTTCACACTGAAAAACTATGGAAAGGCTCAGGAATTGGTGACTC
The DNA here is from genome assembly GCA_006410615.1 of Neotragus moschatus. Taxonomy (NCBI): domain Eukaryota; kingdom Metazoa; phylum Chordata; class Mammalia; order Artiodactyla; family Bovidae; genus Neotragus; species Neotragus moschatus. The sequence goes on from SJYA01002356.1 coordinate 94,683, forward strand.
CAGATATCACTGAAAAACGGCAAAGAGACTGAACTGCAAGTAGGAAAATGTCTTCAACACCACACTGGAAAGGGGAAATTAAGTCTTCAAGTCCACAGGCACTTCCTATAGGTCTCCTCAATTAAGATTCTGGCAGGCAGGCTTGCATCCCTGAGACAAGAGCTTACAATCAGTAGTCAGTTCATTAACACTACACAGCAGGCACAGGCGTTCAAAACCTGTGACATTTCAGACAACTGCAACTGAGACAAAAACCAAAAACACCCCCAGAGAGGGAATCTGGAAGAAAAACAGAAAAAGACACGAAGAAGAAAACATAATGGGGGGGAAAACGTATTCTCAGCAAGAAAATAGACGATATGACATAAAACATAAAAGAACAGAATACTATTTTTAAAAATTCAGAGAAGAAAATAGTTCCAAGAAGTCTAACATTTGAATGAGTTCTAGAAAGTGAGAACAAAGAAGGGAAGAAAAGAACATTAAAAATATTTTTCCAAAACGGATGGACATGAGTTTCTACACTAAAAAGTCCCCAGAACAAAGGATGAAAGCAACCCATAGGAAAGCACATCACTATGAAATTTCAGAGACTGAGAATAAAGAGAAAATACTAAAAGCTTTCATAAGGAAAAAAAGGCAGATCACACGTAAGATGAAGCCAGTGGCTTTAGTGGTTAATAGTGGAGCAATCCCTTCAAAATTCTCAGGCAATCCTTAAGTGCAACCCAGAATTCTCTATTATGGCAAACATATTAATTGGGAGGATAAAATAAAGATGTTTTCAGATATGCAAGCCTCAAAAAACAACAATTTCCCAAGATCCTTTTAAAGGAATCTTTTAGAGGATATATGCCATCAAAACATCTTTGTACGAAGTCAGATTTCTCTAGGAATTCAAAACTGATCCTCTGTATGTCATTAAATCAACAAAGCATCTGTCAACTTGAGAAACACAAAAATGGTGAAGTAAAATTTTTACATGTGTGGCTATATAACTGGTAAACATTCATTAAGGAAGCAGAGGCACTGAAACCTAAGGGACTTCACTATGAAGTTCCATTAAGACAAGCTTTTAAACTTGCATTACAAAAATGTTTGGTTTCATTAAAGCCTGTTTCTTAAGAAACACACACACATTCCCAACCACAGACATTCTTAATAAACCTCAGTTGTTCACAGCAAAAGTGTGATCAGTTACATATATCAGCACAGTACTCTACCAGCTAAGCACTGCTCTGCTAGTTAATGAAGAAATATACATCCCACTGTTCAGAGTTCATCTTTAAAGAGTTACATCACAAGGTAACTTGTTAATATGGGAAAAGCTATACAACTGTCCCTCTGTATTCGAGGATTCAATCAACCATGGACTGAAAAAACAAAAATTCCACAATGTTGAATTTGCTGTGCTCCACGAACTACCTACACAGCATTTACTCTGTATTAGGTAAAACAAGCGATCTAGAGATGATCTAAGTACCATCTTTTATGACGTGCATGTTACATGCAAATACTGTGCCATTTTAATATAAATGCCATTTTTATATAAGCCTTGGGTTTTTATTCGGGGGAGGGGTGCTAGAACCAATCACCAATCTCCCATGGATACCAAGGGATGATTGTACTGAATATAAAACCTGCTTACTGTTTTATAAGGCATAATACCCACTTGTGCATATTTTCACTAACTGACTTTATTTTAGAGTGATTAGTTAAGAAAAAGTAAATGTGAGGATAAAATTTTTTTTATTTTCACCCAAAAGGATCACTCCCTATCTTTCAATTGCTGACTGGGTTTTTCCCTAACTTCCACCACAACAAAATCACAGGCCTTTTCTACACTGATGAAGAATTATAATCACTTACAAGCCCCTAAAAATCAACACTACTATTTGTTTTTATACTGGTTTTCATATTATGCTCTACCATGCTCAGTATATCTGATCTCTTATCAGAAGGTTGCAGTGTTTGAACAATAAAAAACACAAATTCATGAAAAATCAGCTTAAAACCATGCTTTTAAACACTTTAAAGTCTAAACTAACATGCACTATAAACAGACGAAAGCCTCCAAAACAGGGCTTTCTTAAAAGCCCAGCGATTCTGTCATTTGCTTTGTATACAGTGTGCATGAACATACACACCATTTGATAGCTTGAATCCAAGGTACAATACTGACTCTTTTCACACAAGTTCTGTATCCATTTATCACTTCCTATTAGGAATGTAAGATTCCTATGAAAATTAAAATTAACATCCACCCATCATGTCTACAACATGAGCATTATAGATGAGGCATTAACTTAGACCCAGCCTAGTAGTAATTCCCAGAGTAAGCAAGGCAAAGAGTAATGCTTAATTTCACCAACTGCAAGAATCTCACCCTTTTCTGTATCCCGTACTAATGCTGTAAGAAATCCACCCAATGTTATCTCCTGCTCTCAGCAATGACCTTTCCTGGTCCCTTGTGCTCCAGAGTAGCATCAGTAATTATCCCCACCTCCCCACTCCCCATTAACCTCATGCCAGAAAGAAACAGCATATACGCACCTTAAAATCTGTATTATTGATATATTCAAATACCAAAGCTGGTGTCTTTGACTGCAAGAGAGAATATTAATGCTTCGTTAAGTATTCAAACAATAAATTTAATTTGCTTCTGTCATAGTGGCCCATCCCCAAATCCCACTTAGATGAGAGATTCACTCATTAGGGAAAGCTTATTAAGAAAGAATCTCCTTGAAATGTTCTGTCTGAAATTTGCTTCACAACAATTGGGGATGGTGGGTGGTGGGGAAGTGGGTGGGGTCCAGATGAAACAAAGTGCCTCAAGCTGATTAACTTGAGCTAAAGTTGGGTGATGTGTGCAAAGAGGTTCATTATACTGTTCATTTTACTTTTGTAAATGGTTGCAGTTTTCATTATAAAGGTTTTGTTTCTGTTTTTTTAGGAGTCTATTTTCTGACCAACCTGTCAGTGGGCCTACATTATGTCAAGATGTATATGCTCTGCAGTGTTCCAGGCTGCCAACTACAAAACCTTGGTTTAATGAACCAGACACATTTTACAAAACTACCGTAGGTCTTGGGTATTTACCATTGGTCTTTCCACAATCAAAAAAACTGCCCGAGTGTGTGACTGTCACTAAGGTATAATGTGAAATTACGCCATGGCTAGGGATAATTAAAGAATGTCTCTTTTCAAAGATGTGCTCCCCTCCAAAACCATATAAAATCAAGTATTTTTAAAGCACTATAAATTTTAATGTAATGAGTACAAAATGGTCAACATTTGATGTTAAGATGTCAGGTTTACTTAAGTAAGGTAAAATAATGCTAATTGGCAGTAATAAGCTTTCAAAATTGAGAGAAAAGCAGGGGCTTGAAGAAGGGCGCCGAAGAATTGATGCTTTTGAACTGTGGTGCTGGAGAAGACTTGAGAGTCCCTTGGACTGCAAGGAGATCCGACCAGTCCATTCTGAAGGAGATCAGCCCTGGGATCTCTTTGGAAGGAATGATGCTAAAGCTGAAACTCCAGTACTTTGACCACCTCATGTGAAGAGCTGACTCATTGGAAAAGACTCTGATGCTGGGAGGGATTGGGGGCAGGAGAAGGGGACAACAGAGGATGAGATGGCTGGATGGCATCACTGACTCGATGGGCATGAGTTTGAGTGAACTCCTGGAGTTGGTGATGGACAGGGAGGACTGTCGTGCTGTGATTCATGGGGACGCAGAGTCAGACACGACTGAGCGACTGAACTGAACTGAACTGAAAGGGCCATAGGAAGAAATAAAATCATGAAAATCTTTATGACTGTGCAGTTCTGCTCAATGAACTAGGTAACAGTTACAAAGCAAACAGGCCACAGTGCACACATGCATGTCTTTACCCCAGAACAAGGAGCAGCCCAAGGATTCCTTGCTAGCCCAATGTTGAAAGGTTTCAATAAGGCCACCAGATCTCTCTACAGGCTCGGAGCAAGCCTGTCCCCCTACAAGTTAGGGGACAAAGGTTCCCTGTTGGTTTTCATTCACTTTGATTTACTTGTATTACGTAACATGTAAAACACGGATACTTTAAGTAACATTACAAAAATAATGACAGGAACTGCTAAGTTTTGTTAACACACACACACACACACACACACATATAAAGCAAAACAGAGATGCACTAGGTGTAAAACTACATACTGGCTCACAATGCAGGCCATTTCCAAGGATCATGCAGTCCAGAGTTACTGTAAAATCAATCTGAACTGATTAGGATGGGATACATTTTTTGTTTTTTTAAACACAGTAAACCTTTAATGTTCATCCACTTAACAGTCATTATTCCTACTTTTGCAACTTGTGTGTGCGTGTATGCGTGTGCTCAGCAGTGTCTGACTCTTTTGCGACCCTATGGATTGTAGCCCATGGAATTTTTCAGGCAAGAATACAATACTGGAGCAGGCTGCCATTTCCTTCTACAGGGCATCTTTCCGACCCAAGGATTAAACCCACATCTCTTATGTCTCCTGCATTGGCAGGAGGATTCTTTACCAATGAGCCACCTGAGAAGCCCAGGCTGGGATATTTTTTTAATGCCAGTTAGATATAATCTAGCATGTAACCATCTTTCTCCATCTTTTTAGGATCCAAAGGAAAAACTGTAATCTTGGGAAACTTACTTAACCTCTGCAGGCTTCAGTTTTCTTATCTGTATACTGTAACAACGTGGACAATAATGGTACCTACCCAACTGGACTGTTGTAGAGATTAAATGACATAATTCCATTCAACACTCCAAATAATGCCTGGCACACAGTAAGTGTTCAATGCGTGCTAGCTACATTATTATGAGAATGTCTTCAGCAGACAGAAGCAAAGATATTCTTAAAAATCTATCATGGGAGAACAGAGAAATTTTTCAGGTAGAAGAGGTTGAAGAACAGAAATTGGATGAGAAGCTTGCCTAATCATAAATACTTAAGGTTAGATTATTTCTGAGGAGAAGAGAAAACAAAATTAAACAGCATATTTTAAATGGCTAAAAATTAAGCATTTTAATAAAAATATTTAAACTGCATCTGCATATACCATGTGAGCCCTAATGGTGGATGCCGAATTAAAGACCAGTATGAGAAACAGCAAGATAGTAACCTCAAGGCGTCTATGATCTGTTCAGTTCTCCACCGAAAGTGTCCACATGGAGACACTTCCTATCTCCTTCTGTAAACTCAGATTTTCAAATGTCAGGCTTACTTAAGTGAGGTAAAATAATGTTAATTGGCAGTAATAAGCTTCCAAAGTTGGGAGAAAGGCAGGAGCATAAGGGAGCTTTGAAGCAAATGTTTGTAGACAGACTCAAAATAATGAGGCTATAAAACTGGGAAAGGGATTTTTTTTTTCTACAAACACTTTAAGGTTCCATAAAAGTGGTAGTGGGTAGTTTATCACTGGGCCACCATGATTTTTTCTGGTTTTCAAAATCCTTTAGTAGTAAAGACAAACACAATCATTCCCAGCATATTATAACAATGTTTCCCATTATTTTCAGGTTCTCTCTCTCTCTCTCTCATACACACACACACACTCTCTCTCTGCTCTCCCCTTCAACAGCTAGGCACCTACCACAGGGTCCTTCACAGTGTCAATCAGCTTAATGATATTTGTTCCACCTCGAAGGTTCTCCAGAATCTTAACCTCTCGTTTTATCTTCTTTTTCTTCACTGGCTTAAATACACAAGAATAATGAGAAGTAAGACTCCTTTTGAAGTTAATAAGTAAAACTTTATGTTTCCATCAAATGGCTATTGCACTATCTTGAACAAGGGTATGTCGAAATTAGAAGAGATGGGGGAAGAAAATGAGGTTTAAGAGGAGCCTGCCCATAAGAATTTTTAAGACTACATGAAATAATTCATAGACTCATACAGCTTACATGTCAAATCTTTTAAGTAGTTACATTTAGGACAGATGAAATTTTGAATGCCTATGTCATACTTTAAAAATAAAATGTTTACTAGTTAACTGCCCAATGGAAAACGCTACAGCTCTTAACAGCTGTCTATCATGCACTCATAAATGGAAAAACTGAAACAAACTGCTAAGACACCTGCTCTTCCAACGGGTCGCATGTAATTTTGTCTTCTAGGAGTGAAGACCAGTTCACTGACATCAAGTTACAAACTTGTTTCCCAGCTGCTGGCTCCCGTTTCCTGCCACCACTCCCATTTCCTTAATATCTAGACTCTGAAATCAGCTCAGAGCCAGTAAAACTTCCCAACAGACCCCATTCCTAAAGGAAGAGATGATGGATCAGCAAAGGAAAAGACCAATCTCTGACACAGCAGTGACTGAAAACCCCTGCTACCCACTAACCTTTTAATCTGCTGGATAGGCAAACCGGAAACCTTAATCAAAAATGTCAGCATTATGCATGTTATTTCTTGTCATAAATGGGCTAGAGTCTGAAGAATAATTAAAGCAGCTCTAGAAAAATAAGCATTATCACAATCAATTATGCTTTATAAAGTACTTAAACAGCAACTAGTATATAGGAAGCAGTCAGTAGATGTTAGGTCCATTATTTTCATATTTCATTCTCACAAAATTCCTATGTAGTAGACTCAGCCAAGTTGAGCTATTTGCCCAATCACACAGCTAGTAGTCAAGTGCAAGGGCAGGATTCAAATCTAGTCAGCTTGACTCTGCAGGCCTCACCCTTAGCCACTGTGCTTTCATTTCCCAAGTGTGGCCATGGGAGCATCGTAACTTAGGAAAAGGAGTACTGCCTCACCGAGACACTGTTACAACAGCACAGACAAAGACAGCCCAATGGATCAGCCATGATGGAAAAGACTGTGTCTACGTGGTGGTGGCAGCAGTGGGATGGGTGAAATGCAAGATATACACAAGCCAGAGAAACTATCATCTCTTGCTGGTCACCAAGCTACAGCTTTGAACACAAACCAGAGAGACTGTAACGCACAGAACACCTGCATCACCTCTAGGAGGGCGCTCAACTGAGAGGCTGGAGTCTGGTTGCATTCTTCCAAGCCAGCTGCCACAATCGTGCCCATTCCACTGTCAGAATTCTCAGTAGAACAGATCTGGCTACCGTGGTTCTGTTCTCCATGTCCACTTAGGAATTTTACCATTTCCCTTTTTCATAAAATTACAGAACTCAATGCTTTGGAAAAGTGAAGCACTCAAACATCAAGTACAAACTTGGTCAGAAAACAGCCAGAGAGGGATATACTACAAACTGAGTAGTCTACAAGCTTTAAAAATGTTTATGTCATGAAACACACAGACTGAGCAAGTACTCCAGATTAAAAAAATATGACAACTGAATGTAACGCATGATCCGGGATTTTCCTTTGCTATAAAGAACATTATAAGGACAGCTGGCAAATGACAACAGAGGATGTAGATGCATCAATATTAATTTCTGATTTTTGATCATGGCATAGTTAGGTAAGAAACTGCTTTTGTTTTTAGGAAATATAGGAAATTAGGGATAACATACTTTCAAGCACTTAAAACAAGTAAAATAAATATAGTTATATATCAGCACATACATACATATCTGTATGTATAACAAATGTGTATATATATAAATAAAAGAGAAAAGGATATTTAAGAAATCTGCATGAAAGATACATGGGGATTTTTGCAATTTTTCAGTAGTCTGAAATTTTGTCAAAAAGTTACAAGAAAAAGTAAATGCAACTAGTATATTCAATATAAGAAAATTCTGGGTTTTTTTTTTTTTTTTTGGCCACACTGTGAGGCATGTGAGATCCTAGTTCCTGGACTAGGGATCAAACCTGTCCCTTGCCACAATGGAAGCTCAACATCCTAACCACTGAATTACCAGGGAAGCCCCAACAAATTCTAGAGTTGTCATCCACTCCTGGAAAGTAGTTACAAACCCGTGGGAGTGGCAACAGAGGGAGAAAAAAACCAATGGCCACAAGCCTGTGTTCACCAAAACCCCCCTCTCCCTCTAAAAGTGAACAAGTACAAGGTAACCATTAAATAAGCTGCTCCTATGACAATGTCCCATATAGAGCCTTGCCTTGTTTTGTTATTCAGCAGCGTATCAGGCAGGCAAGCAGTTCCTGGATAATCCAGTTCAGATGAACATATCTTTCACTATGTCTAAAGCTAACTCATAAAACAAGTGAAGCACATTTGACTGCCCAATTGTCACCTGTCAGACTGGGGACAGCAGGACAAATCTGAAGTGGCAAAATGGAGCCACACTGCAGCTGGAGTCCTCACATACTGAGAAAAGGCCGACAGACTGTTAAAAGGAGTGAGGAACAGCGCAGGAGACTGCCTCCAAAGCAGGGGCACCAAGTCTCTACAGGAATCAAGCTTCAGGTAACTCACTCTAGCCTCAAGCTTACTCCTCTGAACCTGAGAGACCTCCAGAAGCTGAAAAACCAATGAATGCCCAGATACTTATGACTGTGATGATTTACATTCTATGAACAGAATTCGAGAGAAAAAGTTAGGATTTATAAGGGAGGATCGTTGGCATCTGAAGGAAGATAGACCATGAATTTTTACAGAAATAAGGCTGCTCTGATCCTCCAGCCCACTGTCCACACTCACTCACCCCCACTAAAGTGGAAAATACATTTCCACCATTCCACATTTCATCTGCATCTTAGATTAAAAGCCCTTCTCTCACCTAAGGTTCATTTATCCCAATTCAGAGAATATGTGGCTCTAACTGAATCAGTTTAGCTATTATAAAAACAAAAATCTTATACTCAAAGTCTAGTAGATAAAGCTAAACAAAAGTATTAATTCAAGTTTTAATAATAAATGTATTTTGGCATACACGTAGAGTATTTAAAGGGGAAAAACGCCTTTAAATTTTTCTGTGCAAGAACTCTGAAAAGAAAGAAAAAAAAAGATTTTTTTCAGGTTTCTGCCCTCAGGTGAAGAGTCCCAGGTAGTCAGCAGTCTTGGTTCAATGTGATCCAAATCTTGTTCAATGCGGTCCTGTTTCTCTTTCCCTGTTCAGCAACATTAAACATTTTAAAACAAAGACCAATTTAGTGATGGCTGCTCAGAAAGATGAACGTTGATAAAGTCAGTTATTTGTCCTATTTATTTACTCAGAGTTGATCTTTAAAAAGCCAGATCTGAGAATGATTTCAACTGCTAGCATTTAATTGTGACTGAATTTGCAAGCTAATTTCTACCAAAAGGCATTAAGAATTATGACCTCAATAAATCCCAGCAAATATTAACAGGCAAAGTCCTGTTTTAATTTCTTTCCAAGCACAACTTAACTGATACATTCAAGGAAGGCAGGAACACAGCTCAGAACCTTCAAACCTGGGATTACTTTTGTTCCACTACCAAATCAGCAACTGCCCCATTAAGATTTTAATTTCATCACCTGCAATAAACAATCACAATGAATTCACTGCAACTGACCTAAATATCAACATTATTTGTGCAGTGCTTATTCTTCACAACAAATTTCCCCCCAATTTTTCAACTCTCATCTTCCCCAATACATGATCAGTTTCTTGAGGGCAACTGTTATCCTCAGGATTTAAAAATTGTTTAATTTAAAAGTGAGGCACATAGTAGGCCTTTTGCATCTCACAGAGAGGATGGTACGGTTTTTTCTCCAACTGGCTCCGCCCTCTTAGCAAGTGATTAGGATGAGACCTGGAGGTACTGTATATGTTAAAACAAAAAGTATAAAAACACTGGTCCTTATGATGTCAAACAAGAAAGGAAAGTAATATTTCACTTATATGTTAAATATGCTGCTGTGGATACAAACTGGGGAAGCCAAGTCTGAGTCCCTATAGCTCTCCAGGCTTTCATCTAACCCACATGTCAAGCAGCAATCCACTGACGTCAGCTATTTCCTTCCAGAACACCTCCAAAAATCATTAGAAACAAACAAATTCCATTTGACTTATAGTGCATGCTTGTCCATCTTTCCAGTTCAGTTCAGAATATCCAGCTGATGTCCCATTCGTGCCCCTCACATCTACCAAGATTCTGCAACAGGGACGGAAGGTCATGAACCCAATGGTTCTATCTCACTGGCCATGGGACCCCAAGCAAATTGCAGGTTCTCCTAGGTCTTGCTTTATCTGTAAAAACAGGTTTGGGTTCTAATAATGTCTATGCTCCCCCAACGTGATTCTGTTTCACAGGTTGACCACACTCTGCATCTCTGACCCCACAGTCACAGCACTGGATACAGCACTGACTCATTCACAATTTTTAAATTTTGTATTATTTTTAATACTTTAATAATCCTCTTTTTATACCAAGAGGCGATTAGCATTAATGTCTTGTTTCAAGTAGTGGATGTCTTGGTACACTTGCCTAATAAAGCAAACAGAAGGCAAAACCCTACCAGCTGAGAAAGTAGAAATAGAAAAAAACATCACTTTCATAAAACCTCCACAGCCACCAGCTCACTGTGAAGTAACTAAAAGGATCTGGGATCAATCATCTTTAACACTACCTCCTGACAGTACAAAGTTAAACTTGTATTACTACCACTCTTTGTTTGAAGCCTGATAATTAATTTGGAGGGGGGGGGAACGGACAAACTCTACATGAAGTAATGCCAACAGGAAGCCTAAGATGAGGATTCCTAGTACTTGCAGCATGGGTCCAAAACCCTGTACTTTTGTTTTTTAAAATTTGGTATTGCTTTTAACTTCTATTTAGAAAATAGTTGAATTTGCAGCCTCCCAAGGATTTCAAGAGATGAAATCCACACACAGAGGTGATGATACTCACAAAGTGCTAAAAGTTGTCCCAAGTGGTCAGATGCTTTTATTTCTGTGTAAGCTCTCCTAAAAGGTACTACAAAGGAACTGAAAAAACGATTTTTCAAAATCAAAAGATGAAACTTTAGGCATGAAAGTGGCTTTCTGCCCTGCTATATTAACTCTTACCAACCCCCTCTCCCCCCGCCACCCCACTTCTCAAAACAATTTCTGTCAAAAAAATGACGCAACCTCCCTATTGATTGGGAGTGTTCTTTGAAGATTTCCATTTCAGAATCTCAATTCAAGCCAGAGAGAAACATTCTGCTCACCAATTTCTAAATTCCTAAAACCTCTTACTAATATTTAGACATCTACTGATGCAAATGGAGAGATACGAAATTCCTCTGTGGTCACTCATCATCCAACCACTCTCATATGCTGGGAAGCACTGGATGGAAACATTCACCAAAGCAGCAGGCCGTTCCCGTCCTCAAGGAACGTACCCTGCCTCGGTCACCATGTGCACATCAACACAGAAGTTCCTTCCTGCAGCTAAAATCCAGTAGGCCAAGATGAAGAGCAAGCTCTTTCTGGAGTCCTTCAAATTATGAGCAACTGGCATTCTGTTAAGTAACTAATTTCCCGTGGCCAAACATGACAATAGCAGTATTAGTCATAACTCTGACTTATCTGAATGCGGCACATAACTTTAGATAAAGGCCCTATTCTTTAAAAAAAAAAAAAAAAAAAAAACAGTATCTTTAATCTACTTTAATTCAGCCTGTTGGAAAGAGAAAAGCCAACAATACCATCAGTAGTTTCTTAGCCCATCCTTCAGACAGAACAAAATCTGGATAGAAATGTCACAGTGGTTTGAAAAACAAAAGTGAGTGTACTTCTCATCAGCAGAAACAAGGTGGTGTCGGCTGCACCCTGAGAAGGACTTGTGTGGAAAAGATACAAGAAACACTGAGCNAACAATACCATCAGTAGTTTCTTAGCCCATCCTTCAGACAGAACAAAATCTGGATAGAAATGTCACAGTGGTTTGAAAAACAAAAGTGAGTGTACTTCTCATCAGCAGAAACAAGGTGGTGTCGGCTGCACCCTGAGAAGGACTTGTGTGGAAAAGATACAAGAAACACTGAGCCAGCTGGAACATCAGAGGGGCCTCCCAGTCTTATTTCAGAATAGTGGAACTTTCTCTGTGCTCAACGTTAAGATCTTACAGCCCAATGCCAAAATGAGCAGTAAGAGCCAGGGAGAAATAGGAAACAGGAGCCCTGGCTGAGGATTGCTTCAACGCAGTGATGTCAGGTATGTTTCTCTGTGCTTCACCTTCGGCTTCCATACAGGGTTCCCTAAACATATCCTGTGCATCTTCAGAGCAGGGGAAAAAACCATCTAGTAACTGAGGCTACAAAGTTCTCTACAAAGATGACCAAAGAGCAATGTGACACTTCTCTAACTGAACATACTGTTACTTCCATGTACACCTGAATGTTGTCCCTTTTCAAAAAAGACATCACAGGAAGCTGCACATTTACTCTAAAGATGCTGCCATCATATGAAAGTTTAGACATTTTTCTGAAATTGCTTTAGCGTCAGCAGTTCGTTCTTCCAAATGCACAGCAATGGAATGTGGATGTTCCTAACTTCAATTTATGCCTTGCTTACTAGAGAGATTTTAAGCAGCTTATAGTAAAAACATTTATGCTAATATACTAAGAAAAAAGCTGTATGGCTTTCCCAGGTGACTTCTCTGAAGAAAGTATCTTTTTAAATATTTATGCTTGTGAAGAAAAACAGTAACAAAAAAGATGACATGATTCTGTGGGTGCAATTCATATTTAGGAAAGAGGGTAAAAAACTCCACATTTTCAGTATCAGTTCCTCATTCTTACCCCCAGCCTTTCTGACAGCACAAATAAGTAACTTGCCTATTTCTCTCAATCGTAATCCTGTCTCTTCATCACTAGGCTAGACTGGTACTGAGTATCAGTAGAGTCGCTCATTTTTATGACAAGCGATTTTCAGACAGTCCAAGCCTGACCCCTCTTTTTATGACCCCTCTTTTTAAATAGGGACACAGCTGCCCTAACTCTATTTAAGATGACAAAAACAGCTTTTCAATCCTACGTTCTTATCCACAGAGCCTCTCCAAAATGGCCACACTGGAACTCCTGTTTGTGTCAAAGTACTTAATTAGTTCTTTGGTCACCTCAAGATTCCACTAAATGACATGCACACAGATGAAACAATCTGGCAATGATGAATACCCTTCACAGATTCTAAGAACTATGTTTTGGTCCACCCTATAAAACATTATCAAAGCTACACAACCAGTTACCTGGAAGAGAATTTAGACAACTCTTTATACTTAGGAATATCATGTCTCCGTCCAAGAGATGACAAAGTGTGTATCTGTTGCAAACTTAGGCTGCTAAACCAGATTCAGCCTGGTTGGTTCCAATCATTATTTTAGTGATTCTAAGTGTACTCTCTACTGCTCCCAACTTCACTTTTACTGGCTGATAAGAACTATGAACCTCCCTGGCCCTGTTGGCTCACTGTATGTATCCCACCTGGAACGTTTATCACCAAAGGAGAAAAAACAAGCAATTATTCACTGCGGTGTTTCCTTCCACTCAGGCTTCAAACTCCTTTTTGAGGCTACTCTGTTTCCATCTTTCTTTCTGGAATAACAAATTCAGTGCTCAAGGAGCCTTTGTATCAACTGGTCTCTTCACTAAGAGGCTCTTCTTGCATGTGAATACCTATTTAGTTTGTAACAAATGGAGGCTCTTTGGAATATTCACTTTGGGAGCCCATAATTACATTTTAGAACAAGGATGTTCCTGAACTACCATGCTTAGATTTGAAAAAGGTCTGTGTGAAAAAAAAGTTCAAACAAAAACAGCTGTGGGAGGAGTAGCAGAGGGACATGGGGCAGGAGGTTTGTAAAATGAGTTTGTCCTGCTCATTCTAGAATGTGGTCGGAGTAGTTTGTATCCTTCTGACCTGTGAAAAAGAAATTTTAATACCACTCATAAGACACTCACCTTGAGAATTTTTACCACCACTCTCTCGTTGTTGGTGATGTTAATAGCCTCAAATACTTCACTATACTTTCCTCGACCAAGTTTCCGAACCAGCTGGTAATCATCTTGATTACTGGTAAAGACAAGAAGGACATATAAATGCCAGGACTTGGGTTAACCAGGGCTATGCCCACTACACATCCTCATCCAGGCGCTTCCACTGATCAAGCACTTGGAAGTGTCTATATACCTCATGCCACAACTTATTCCCTAAATGAAAGCCACAACATAAACTTGGCTCTTTTCACTGGACGTAGCTCCTAACCTAACTGGTCCCTCATAACTAGGGGGAGACAAGGTGGGAAGGCAGAGGTCTGAGCCAATCTAGAGAAGTGAGCAGAGCATCCATCCTGGAGGCTCACAGGTGCCTTTCTGCCCACAGCACCTGCCTTATTACTACACTCCCGCAAGTTATACAGCGCTCGCTTTGAGAATCTGGACGTCTTTAAAAAATTTCCTCCCACCCAGCCTCATTTCAAAAACCTCAAAAAGGCAGGGAATTTTAATAGCTCAAGAGGACAGCTGCTGACTTCCCACCCCAACAGAAACCCCAGCGCGTGAGAAGGAAGGGCTGCTCCTTCACTTCCACCAGGCTCTGGTCCCTGGATCCCTACACTTGTGAGAGAGCATTCCCCGGGGTGAGAGGGGTGCGCACCGCTGAGAGGGAGGAACGAGAAGCGGGGAGAGGGAGACAAGAATATGGTGGGGAGGGTCTGTTTCCCACCCCAGAGCCTAAGAGGCGCAGGCCCAGCGGGGAGACAGACCACGGGGGGCGAGTGCGGTGTGCGGCGGGGGGCAGCCGGGCGAGGGTGGGGGTGCGAGAACCCGGAGGGGGGCTGCGGCGG
>SJYA01002356.1:109466-120686 GCA_006410615.1 Neotragus moschatus
GGGGCGCCGGCCAAGCCGGCCCGGCCCTGGAGCGGCCGGCGGGGCGGCGGGGCGGGCAGCGCTCGCGCTCCGCGGCGGCCTCCGCTCGGCTCGCGGCTCCGAGGCGGCGGCGCTGTCGGCTGCACCAGCAGCGGCAGCCGCCGGCCGGGAAAGGGGCAGCGACGGCGGCGGCGGCGAAGAAGGAGGAGGAGGAGGAGGAAACCCGGAAAAGGGGCCGCGCTCACTAGGAGCGGCCGCCGCCCGGCCCGGGTCCGCCCAGGCTCACAGCGCCCCCTGCAGCGCGGGGGGACCCTCCCGGCGGCCCGGCCCCGCCCCGGCTCCGCCCCTCAAGGCCGACTTCCAAATCTCCCCATCCTGGGTCTGGCCCGCCACACTCAGCACAGAGTCGACCCCAGCTGCAGGCTGCGGCCCTAGAGCCTTATGTCTCGTATACTGTTTTAGGACTGCCCTAGAGACCCCTGCCCCAAACGCTCTGCCCTCTAGTCATCCAGAGTTTACCCACCCCAACCTCCCGGACGGACCCTGTTGTGACCTTTTTGTCACCCAAACTGTTCACATCAAGTCCCTTCCTAATGACTTGCTCTTAGCTCTTAGAACCTCTCCATCATAAGATTTCCCCTTCCTTCTCAGAGACATGCCGTCTTCGCCTCAATGGACCCTGACCTGTCACCCATAGGTGAACCTCAAGGCTTGCCCTTCTGTCTCATCTAGCACCTTCCTCATAAAACCCTTCTCATACACTGTCCCCAAAATTTCCTTCGAGAACCTTCCCTAAGACTCCTCTGTGTGTTCACATCGGACACTTGGTTTAGCTGGAGTCAGCCTGGTTGCTCGCTGTAAAGCTCGTATTTTTCCCTTCATAATTAATAAGCGATACTTTGAGATCATGTAAATACTCTGGTTTTGTTTGGGACCAGGGCAGGAGAGGAATTGTGCGAGTTCTGCCTGTAGGGTTGGGCTGGGGCTTGGGCACGGACTGAGGGTGGGGTGGCCAACCAAACCTTGGCCTATTTTATTATGTTGCTTTCTAGCCCTGAACATTCTTCTCTCTTTGATCTTCTGGGCCTTTCTTTTGTCTTGCTTTTCCATCCCACTTTTTTTTTTTTTAATCAACACAACTTCCCCTCACAGCCCAGTTTGTTCTAATCTTTTTTTCATATTCTATTCTCTAGATGAGACTGTTTTGTCTTTTTTTGATATAGTTAAGAGCACAGACAGTGGAGTCAGATCCATCCCAGGTTTGAATCTCAGCCCTGCTACTTACAGGCTCTGTGACCTTGGGCCAACAACTTAGCCTCTCTGTGCTGTAGATTTTTACAGCACCTACTTCATAGGGCTATGGGGAAAATTAGACAAGTTAAACCGGGTAAAAGAGGCTTCTTTGGTTGCCTAGTGGTAAAGAATACTCCTGCCAATGCGAGAGACATGGGTTCGATCCCTGGGTCGGGAAGATTCCCCAGGAGAAAGAAATGGCAACCCACTCCAGTATTCTTGCCTGGGAAATCCCATGGACAAAGGACCCTGGTTGGCTACAATCTGGGGGGTCACCAAAGAATTGGATATGACTTTGCGACTCAACAACAAACCATGTAAAACTTAAAATCTGAGTGTCAAGGCAATGGCAGTGCATACTCTTGCCTGGAAAATCCCATGGACAGAAGAGCCTGGTAGGCTGCAGTCCATGGGGTCCCAGAGAGTCAGACACGACCGAGTGACTTCACTTTCACTTTTCACTTTCATGCACTGGAGAAGGAAATGGCAACCCACTCCAGTGTTCTTGCTGGAGAACCCTAGGGACGGGGGAGCCTAGTGGGCTGCCATCTATGGGGTCGCATAGAGTCGGACACGACTGAAGTGACTTAGCAGCAGCAGCACATGCTACATGCTCAATGTTATTAGGGTCAGATCAGGACCTTCTCTTATGACTTTTCCCTCCTGGAGATCACCTCGCGGCGCACCCCTCTCTCAATTCTTTCTAGCCTCCAAGCTTGGCCAGGGTCACCTCCATTCCCTCTACTCCCATCTTTCTGTGCTAGACTCCTTTTTCCTCTTCAAGTCTCAGGTTTCAGTTCGTTTTAAATGTTGGATTGGTACTGCTCTATCTCAGCATCCACCCACATTCTTCAGAAAACTGTGTATTTTGTAGCCAGTTTCCTAGGACATTGTCCGCTTTAAAAAACAGCTTGAGAACAAAGACTGAGTAGATACTTAGCACTGGCTCACCCAGCATTTGCCACAGCTCAAGGTTTTCATTGAATACAGTGTTACCCTACTGTATTCACTGAATACAAAGCGTGCATTCATTACAAAGGGGATCGTGGAGATCATCACTGTAATCGTGAATCAAACTTAAATCATCGATAAGGGACCAACTGACCCCCTGATATGATGCACCAAGAAGGGACACAACATTTGCCCCAAAACTTTAACTTGAATCCAAATTGAGGGGCATTCTGCAAAACAGCACCTGCACTCTTCAAGAAGGTCATTGTCACAAGAGAAGACAAGAAAACAAAACTCCGGAATTGTGGGCTCTCGATCAAAGGCGCCTGAGAGAGAGAACTAAATGAAGTGTATCATCCTGGATTAAATTCTGAATTTAAAAAAAAAGATAGGAAAGGTGGGGGGAGGGAGGAAGGGAAGGAAAAAGAATACAGCTAAAAGGTCGGAACTTACTGGGACTACTGGGGAAATTTGAATATGGGATGTAAATTACATAAAGTATTGTGTCCATGTTAAATTTTATGAGTGTGAGGATGGCCTTGTTTAGGCGGGTGACTCTCCTGATCTTAGGAGTTACAAGCCAAGTGTTTAGGGATGTGGTAACATAACTTCTGCAATTTACTCTCAGATGATTCTCCAGAAAAACATGGGTTCATGAGTGCACACGCATACATAGGGAGAGGAGAGAGAATAGAGGAACATGCTGACCATATGTTGACAATTAAAGAGTGTGATTGAAGATTACATGAGCTTGTGATTTTTTGGTACTTTGAAAATTTTCAAAATAAAAACTGGAAGAAAATGAAGTATTTCTTGCATAAGTGGGCTTTGGAATTTGATTCCCAAACCTGCAAGCCTCTGTTACAGAAGACACAAACGTTCTCAGATTCTCAGTGTAGCCCTAGGGTTTCTTTCTGACAAGTCCCTGTGAACTAGTCTAGACAGAGGTTTTTAATCCTGAGCCTTTGGCTGAAGTTCCTTGGGTTTTCGGAAACCTGACGCTCTATGCAAATTTGTGGAGCAGTGTGTGTGTGTGTGTGTGTGTGTGTGTGTGTGTGTGTGTGTGTATGCATTTGGGGGGGTGTGCATTCTTTCCTTAGCATCTATAGAATTCTCAAAGGAAGCCATGACCCCAAAATGGTTCCAAGCTACACGTCTAACTACTAGGTCCAACCCCAGCTGCGGCCCCATTCCTTACCTCCACCCTCGCCCACCTCTGGCCCCACCCACCGTCTCTGCACCTTCCTTTCAACCCTCACCGCCTAGCGCACATCCATCTCACATAACCTGCTCCCACACCTGCGGGATGCCTGAAGACTCACCCACACAACAGTCTGGTGCAACTTGCCCTTGGATTTGGCTGACACTTCACTAACTCAGCTCTGAAACCTGCAGTCAGCCCTCCCACGGCCAAATGGAATATGCATTTGTGGTTTCTTGTAGTTAGGTTGGGCACCCACTGGACTTGGTAGAGAGCCCCATCTCCTCCCTTTCCTGCTGGTTTGCTGTGCAGCGTGCTTGGTGTCAATTAAGATGGGCAACTGGAGATGGTACCAGTGTAGCTCTTACTGAAGGAATAAGACTCACTTGGGTATGGAGAAGGACAGGCTAGTGGCTTTGCAAGGGTGGCCAACAGGGAAGGGATGTCCCGTGAACCTGAATCGATTTCCCCTAATTACTCTGTGTGTGGGGGCTTGGGCATGAGTCTAATTCAGGGTTACACAAGGGAGAATGAAAGAGAGCATCTTGAATCAACCAGCCCAAGAATTTTGTACCAACATCTGTGCCCCTAAATTCTATCCAGTACTAAAAAATAAACCCCAACCCCCCAAATTAAAAAACCATCATAAGAACACATTCTGTCTTCACAAAGCTTATTTCCAAAATATTTGAGAGGTTTACAGGCATTTATGCTATACTGCTGGTTCTAAGAACCTAGCCCAAGAAAAAAATGAAAATTATGAGCAGATAATTATTAATAGTATTGAAAATGTGTGCGTTCAATATCATTGAATCCTGCAAAAACTGGGAGGCTAAAAACCATTGAATTTATCCCTTAACTGACAGGATTGTATGGTATGTGAATGATATCTCAAGAAAGCTGTTTAAAAATCCAGTGAGATTGGGCTATTGTAAGGATCTCCTTTTTTGCAGTTGTGGAAACCATGACTTCAGTGACATGTATAATTGAAGCATAGCCTGGATTTGAATGCTGGTCTTTCTAAACACCAAGTCCATTTCCTTAAGTCATTTCAGATTCAGTATATCTCCCCAAAGACCTAAAGATGTTTATCATGAAAATCATCATCTTTACGGACTTTCCCAATGGTCCAGGGGTTCAGTTCAGTTCGGTTCAGTTCATTTCAGTCACTCAGTCGTGTCTGACTCTTTGCAACCCCATGAATCGCAGCATGCCAGGCCTCCCTGCCCATCACCAACTCCCGGAGTTCACTCAAACTCCCGCCCATTGAGTCAGTGATGCCATCCAGCCATCTCATCCTCTGTTGTCCCCNTCTGCATATCTGAGGTTATTGATATTTCTCTTGGCAATCTTGATTCCAGCTTGTGCTTCTTCCAGCCTATATTTAACTTCTTCCGTGGAAACAAGCAGGGTGACAATATACAGCCTTGACGTACTCCTTTTCCTATTTGGAACCCATCTGTTGTTCCATGGAACATGGAATACAGCATATGCTTTTCTGCTTTGCTTTGCACCAAAGTGTATGTACATATTTTGGAGGTAAATTCCCAGTCTTGTAACAACTGCATAGAAAAAGAACTGCAAGGAGATACATTAAGTGCCTTTGAGTTTTGTAACCATTTATTTATATAATTGAAGAAATAACTAATGTTTAGTGGGTGTTGACTTATCTTGGCCTTTCTCCCAACGCCTATGGGTTAATGGGAGCTTTTCACCAGTTGGGAGGTGAAAAGGTGGGGAGGCTTCCTGGTGGCTTAGACAGTAAAGAATCTGCCTGTGATGCAGGAGATGCAAGAGACAAGGGTTCCATCCCCGGGTCGGGAAGATCCCCTGGTGAAAGAAATGGCAACCCGCTCCAGTAGTCTTGTCTGGGAAGTTCCATGGACAAAGTAGCCTGGCAGGTTGCAGCTCATAGGGTCACAAAGAGTGAGACTCTGACTGACTGACTTAACATGCACGCATGGGCTGAACTCTGGTAATAGCCACCACATCCCCTGGCAAGANGAAAGAAATGGCAACCCGCTCCAGTAGTCTTGTCTGGGAAGTTCCATGGACAAAGTAGCCTGGCAGGTTGCAGCTCATAGGGTCACAAAGAGTGAGACTCTGACTGACTGACTTAACATGCAAGCATGGGCTGAACTCTGGTAATAGCCACCACATCCCCTGGCATGATCACTGTACTTCACAAACTTTTATCCTCGTCTGGGCAAACCAACTGCTCTTCCAAATTGTCCAGAATCACCATCAACTCCCACCTCTCATCCATCACCAAGTCCAGATGGCAGCTTGCTTCCACCATCCTGTCTTGATTTAAGTGAATCATTTCCTCCTTAGCTTTTCTGTGGGTCCTTTTCTGCAACCATTTCTTGGTTGTCAGGCTTACCAGGTACTAACCAGTGTGTGTGTGTGTGTGTGTGTGTGTGTGTGTGTGTAGGAGGCCCCTTAACCTGGGTCATTGTGCTAGAATTCAGTGGGTTCAGAACCTTGGGTAAAAAAAAAATTACATCTTTATTCACTAACATCTAAATAAAATTTAGCATTTCCTTCCATTATGGATGTAGTAAGAAAAACAAAAGTAAAAACAAACAAAGCACAGTAGTATTAGCAGTCCTTGTGAGTTTGTCACTTATGGAAATCCCAGATATGCATTTATCACTTTACAGTTGGTATTATTTCAAATGGGAAAAGTCTCCAGAAGGACCAGCTGTTCTGAGTGTTGGAGGCAAAAGGATCTGGTGGAATCCTCCTGACTTTGGACTTTTCCCCTTGGATTCCAGTCCCTACTCTGCCACCATGACACCTCTGTTTAGAAGACTCTGAACCTGAGATTTGATATTTTTATTTCCTCCAATAGATTCTAGGGGATATACCCTGAGGAATAAGAAAAACACGCACGCACATAAACCAATAAAGAAGCAACTAAAGGAAAAGATGATGTATTTGCAAGCTTTACTTTTTGTTTTAGAAAGGACATCATTTTCTGGATGCTTGAGGAAGCCTTCCTCTGTTTGTCTGGACAATGACACAAAAAGCCCAAATGCTAGTATTGGGCTGACCCTGCGAATGGAGGGGCTGCCACCTCTGCCGCTCACAAGAGCACAGTGTACAACAGAAGTTCCTGTGGATGGACCTTCAGCCCCCAAAAGCGCCATCCAAGCCCAAGAGGAAGATCACAACTCCACACCCCTAACTGGGGACCAGTCTGTTCACTGAAAAAGTGGAAGAGGAGACCTAGACCACAGTGAGAGAGACGGGAAGGAGGAGATGGCCCTGGTGGCGAGTACAGTGGCCCCTGTGGCATTGCTGGCACCATCGTGGAGGCAGGCAGGGACTCAGCCTAATGAGCTCAACAATTGGTTCCTTCTGCCGACACCATAATCCTTAGACCCTCGTCCTAATTTTCCGTTTGTCCCACTAATATCCTTTAGGGCAAAAGGATCTCCTCCAGGACCCCATGTGGCATTTCAGTTCAGTTCAGTCGCTCAGTCATGTCTGACTCTTTGCGACCCCATGGACTGTAGTGTGCCAGGCCTCCCTGTTCATCACCAACTCCCAGAGTTTACTCAAACTCATGTCCATTGAGTCAGAGATGCCATCCAACCATCTTATCCTGTGTCGCCCCTTCTCCTCTTGCCTTCAATATTTCCCAGCATCAGGGTCTTTTCCAATGAGTCAGCTCATTTTTTCAAGTTGAGATATAAAGGACATATATTGAGTCTCAGTAACATCGATTGCCATACAGTAACCATTGTCATGGTTCTTTAATCTCTCTCAGTTGAGGACAGTTCCTTAATTTTTTCTAGAAAATTATAGGCCAGTATTTTTGTAGCTTGATCCTCATTTGGGGGTTATCTGATATTTCTTCATGATTTGATTCAGACTATATAGCCTTGACAGAAATATGACAGAAATAATGCCACGTTCTTGTAGCATCCAGTCAGGTGACGTATCATTTCTATTGCCCTGTTTGCTGTTGCTGTTTAGCTGTTAAATCATGTCCAATTCTTTTGTTACCCCATGAACTATAGCCCATCAGGCTCCTCTGTCCATGGGATTTCCCAAGCAAGAATACTGGGGTGGGTTGCCATTTCCTTCTCCAGGGGATATTCCTGACCCAGGGAGAAACTGAATCTCTGCATTGTCAGGTGGGTTCTTTACCACTGAGCCACCAAAGCCTGCTGCTGCTGCTGCTAAGTTGCTTCAGCAGTGTCCGACTCTGTGCGACCCCATAGACGGCAGCCCACCAGGCTCCCCCGTCCCTGGGATTCTCCAGGCAAGAACACTGGGGTGGGTTGCCATTTCCTTCTCCAGTGCATGAAAGTGAAAGGTGAAAGTGAAGTCACTCAGTTGTATCCGACTCTTCGCGACCCCATGGACTGCAGCCTAGAAGCCTATCGTCCCCTTAGCCCACCAGGCTCCTCTGTCCATGGAATTTTCCAGGCGAGAGTACTGGAGTGGGTTGACATTTCCTTCTCCAGGGGATCTTCCCAACCCAGGGATGGAACCCAGGTCTCCCGCATTGTAGGCAGATGCCTTACCGTCTGAGCCACCAGGGAAGACTAACCTGAGGTACTAACTTCAATCACTTGCTTATCATGGTGTGTGTGCTCAGTTGCTAAGTTGTGTCCAACTCTTTGCAATCCCATGGACTGTAGACTGCCAGACTCCTCTGTCCATGGAATTTTCCAGGCAAGAATCCTGGAGTGGGTTGTCATTTCCTTCTCCAGAAGATCTTCCCAATCCAGAGATCAAAACAGAGTCTTCTGAGTCTTCTGAATTGGAAAGTGGATTCTTTACCACTGTGCCAACTGGGAAGCAATTATCATGGTAGTGTCTGCCAAATTTCTTCACTGTAAAGTCACTCTTTTTACCTTTTTGCTTTTATTGCTGCTAAGTCGCTTCAGTCGTGTCCGACTCTGTGCGATCCCATAGACGGCAGCCCACCAGGCTCCTCTGTCCCTGGGATTCTCCAGGCAAGAACATTGGAGTGGGTTGCCATTTTTTTAAGGGATATGTATTCTATAGGGAAGTGTTTTGAAAACTGTAATTATCCTGGTCCTCATCAGACTTCCCATTTGTTTCTTTATATTGATATGAAGTAAATGGCAACCCACACCAGTATTCTTACCTGGAGGATCCCATGGACTGTAGACTGTCAGGCTCCTCTGTCCATGTGGTCATAAGAGTTGGACACGACTTAGTGACTAAACCACCACCATTGGTATGAATTCATAACTCAGAGATTCCTGTTTTATTCTATGAGTTATAATCACTTCTTGTCATTATTTATTTTGGTGTTAAGACTGTCCCTTATTTGGCTAGTAGGAGTTCCTTCAAGCTGGTGCCTGTATCCTTTCAAAGTTTTTTGACACCAAAAAAAAAAAAAAATGTTCCAAGTACATCTTGTACTTTCCCTGTCCCAGGCCAGGACACCTGGAATTTCTCCAAGGTGTCCTTATTCCTTTTAGTGGAGAAGAGTATTTAGAAACCAAGATCTGGGTGCAATGTATGCTCATTCTTTCTGGAATGAGCCTTCTTGGGTGGACTGAGCTATATAATATATATAGGCTATTATATATGTAGAATACGTGTGTGTGTGTGTGTGTGTGAGTATGTACATGAGTGCACTCACATCCACACACCTCATTTTCTTCTATATTTATTGCTCTCTATATCTCTGTATATTGGAAACCATGAGTTAGGACTCCCTGCCTCCTCTGTAGGGGGCATGTGTTGGATTCCTGGTCAGGCGAACTGAGATCCAGAAACCATAAAACAAACAAACAAAAAGAATAAAGTAAAACATTTGTATGCAATTAGCACAATATGGATTTCTCCATATCTCCAATTCCAGTCTAACACCATAGAATTCATCCTAGTTCTCTCCCTCTCTCCATTCGTAACCGTCTTTTTCTGACAGCGGGCAACTGGTACATGCAGGCCATTTTAGGTGGAGGAGGGAGTGGCAAGAGAGGTCTCTCTGAGGAGGCAACATTTACGCTGAGACATGAAGATGCTGGGAGTGTTGCAGGCAGAAGGCTACAGTCCTTGTTGTGAGCAGACCCATGGGTGTGTCTGAGGAGCAGCTGGAGCCCTGTAGGTGAGTCTGTAAGCAGATGACATCTGCCAGGTCAGAGGGCCTAGTTCAGGTAGCAGCACCCTGCGTGGTGAAGACTTCGATTTTTATAGTAACTGAGATGGGAAGCCGTTGGAGCATTCTGCATGCAGGAGAGGAATCTTTTTAAAAGGGTTGCTGTGACTGAAAATATGGAAGCCAGGGGACCAGTGGGAGACTCCTGCAATAAACCAATGGGTGAGCTATGGGGCTAGGAAGGTGGTGAGGAAGGGTCAGATTCCAGGATAATTTTTCAGAGGGAGCCAATGGAATCTGTAATAAAGTAGATGTGGCATGTGGGGTGCGAGAGATCGGTGGTGGCATATGGCGCTCCATAAATGCTTGTTAGGAAATGAATCAGTAGGAACCTCTCTTGGTGATCCAGTGGTTAGGACTCCCTGCCTCCACTGCAGGGGGCATGTGTTGGATTCCTGTTCAAGGGAATTGAGATCTGGAAAGCATAAAACAAACAAACAAAAAGAATAAATTAGAACATTTGTATGCAAAGCGCTTAGCACAAAGTGGAACATATAATAAACTAATCATGATCACTGTTTATCAGTTGATGAATGGAAGTGAAAACTTACCCAGGAGGCTTCTTATTCCAACTCTGGCCCTGTCCTAGCCTCCAGCCACCTTACCCCTTGAGCAGAGCTACCCCTTTCAACCTGTCCCTCCCTAGCCCTTCCCAAAGAGTCAAAACTCCCACTTCCTCTGAGCCCTGTCTCTGCAGAATGTGGGTGAGCATCTGATAAACTAATTCACAATAAGGTATTGACATCTAGCGAGATGCCTACTCCTCCCAGAAGCATTCACATTTTCTAAAAGGTGGCAATTTATTTACTTAGCACTGGGTAAGGGTGGAGTCTTTGACAGTGTGGCAGGGTGTTGAAGGAGGTCATTTTGTTCTGGCCAGTACTCAAAGGAGAGCTTACAGAGGTCTGGGGTTTCCTTGAAGGGGTCCAGCCCAGGGCCAGACTGCATTCCTTCCCTCTTTTGCCTCCCACAACAACCTGGGTATTTCTCGCCTCCGTTTACCACAAGAAACACTTGGCTAGAAGACCACGAGTTTTAGGTGCTTTCCCCAAGATGGTCAGGGCTTGGTCTAGCCACCCTGGCCCTTCGGGAGCCCCCAACTGTGGGATGGCTTAGCAGGTTGGTCTTCACTCATACATCAGGCTCCTCTCCCCAAGAGAGACTAAAACCTTGAGGTCACTGGGCTGAAGTCCTGATTGTTTGCAAAACTGGTTTCTGAGCAAGGCTGGTTTAAGAGGCCAGACCACAAAAGCACAATGAGGTACCATTTCAGACCCATTGGTGAAACCATGAATAATCAGAGTTCAGTCTGTTACACCTGTAACTTGCCTTCACCAATCAAGGGAATTTATTGCTACAAAATTCCTTGCTTGTCATTCAAGTTGCACCTAGCCCAGACAATAAGATTTTTGCTGGAGTTGTTTCCCAGAAACTTGGAGTCAGCTGTGTCTAGTTAGAGCTGAGCAGGTGAAGACTGGATGGGACTGTTAGGGGAAGCACACTGATTGAAACTGCCCACCCTGGCCAGGCACCATAGTAACAATTTGCATGAGCTGTTTTGTGACAGGAGGTCCTGGTAAGGAACATGGAACTAATAAGCCTCCACCAACCGGAAGAGTTTGGGAAAGGTCAAAAGGAGACACCA
>SJYA01002356.1:121150-146520 GCA_006410615.1 Neotragus moschatus
AGTCGCTCAGTCATGTCTGACTCTTTGCGACCCCATGGACTGTAGTGTGCCAGGCCTCCCTGTTCATCACCAACTCCCAGAGTTTACTCAAACTCATGTCCATTGAGTCAGAGATGCCATCCAACCATCTTATCCTGTGTCGCCCCTTCTCCTCTTGCCTTCAATATTTCCCAGCATCAGGGTCTTTTCCAATGAGTCAGCTCATTTTTTCAAGTTGAGATATAAAGGACATATATTGAGTCTCAGTAACATCGATTGCCATACAGTAACCATTGTCATGGTTCTTTAATCTCTCTCAGTTGAGGACAGTTCCTTAATTTTTTCTAGAAAATTATAGGCCAGTATTTTTGTAGCTTGATCCTCATTTGGGGGTTATCTGATATTTCTTCATGATTTGATTCAGACTATATAGCCTTGACAGAAATATGACAGAAATAATGCCACGTTCTTGTAGCATCCAGTCAGGTGACGTATCATTTCTATTGCCCTGTTTGCTGTTGCTGTTTAGCTGTTAAATCATGTCCAATTCTTTTGTTACCCCATGAACTATAGCCCATCAGGCTCCTCTGTCCATGGGATTTCCCAAGCAAGAATACTGGGGTGGGTTGCCATTTCCTTCTCCAGGGGATATTCCTGACCCAGGGAGAAACTGAATCTCTGCATTGTCAGGTGGGTTCTTTACCACTGAGCCACCAAAGCCTGCTGCTGCTGCTGCTAAGTTGCTTCAGCAGTGTCCGACTCTGTGCGACCCCATAGACGGCAGCCCACCAGGCTCCCCCGTCCCTGGGATTCTCCAGGCAAGAACACTGGGGTGGGTTGCCATTTCCTTCTCCAGTGCATGAAAGTGAAAGGTGAAAGTGAAGTCACTCAGTTGTATCCGACTCTTCGCGACCCCATGGACTGCAGCCTAGAAGCCTATCGTCCCCTTAGCCCACCAGGCTCCTCTGTCCATGGAATTTTCCAGGCGAGAGTACTGGAGTGGGTTGACATTTCCTTCTCCAGGGGATCTTCCCAACCCAGGGATGGAACCCAGGTCTCCCGCATTGTAGGCAGATGCCTTACCGTCTGAGCCACCAGGGAAGACTAACCTGAGGTACTAACTTCAATCACTTGCTTATCATGGTGTGTGTGCTCAGTTGCTAAGTTGTGTCCAACTCTTTGCAATCCCATGGACTGTAGACTGCCAGACTCCTCTGTCCATGGAATTTTCCAGGCAAGAATCCTGGAGTGGGTTGTCATTTCCTTCTCCAGAAGATCTTCCCAATCCAGAGATCAAAACAGAGTCTTCTGAGTCTTCTGAATTGGAAAGTGGATTCTTTACCACTGTGCCAACTGGGAAGCAATTATCATGGTAGTGTCTGCCAAATTTCTTCACTGTAAAGTCACTCTTTTTACCTTTTTGCTTTTATTGCTGCTAAGTCGCTTCAGTCGTGTCCGACTCTGTGCGATCCCATAGACGGCAGCCCACCAGGCTCCTCTGTCCCTGGGATTCTCCAGGCAAGAACATTGGAGTGGGTTGCCATTTTTTTAAGGGATATGTATTCTATAGGGAAGTGTTTTGAAAACTGTAATTATCCTGGTCCTCATCAGACTTCCCATTTGTTTCTTTATATTGATATGAAGTAAATGGCAACCCACACCAGTATTCTTACCTGGAGGATCCCATGGACTGTAGACTGTCAGGCTCCTCTGTCCATGTGGTCATAAGAGTTGGACACGACTTAGTGACTAAACCACCACCATTGGTATGAATTCATAACTCAGAGATTCCTGTTTTATTCTATGAGTTATAATCACTTCTTGTCATTATTTATTTTGGTGTTAAGACTGTCCCTTATTTGGCTAGTGGGAGTTCCTTCAAGCTGGTGCCTGTATCCTTTCAAAGTTTTTTGACACCAAAAAAAAAAAAATGTTCCAAGTACATCTTGTACTTTCCCTGTCCCAGGCCAGGACACCTGGAATTTCTCCAAGGTGTCCTTATTCCTTTTAGTGGAGAAGAGTATTTAGAAACCAAGATCTGGGTGCAATGTATGCTCATTCTTTCTGGAATGAGCCTTCTTGGGTGGACTGAGCTATATAATATATATAGGCTATTATATATGTAGAATACGTGTGTGTGTGTGTGTGTGTGAGTATGTACATGAGTGCACTCACATCCACACAC
Organism: Neotragus moschatus; assembly: GCA_006410615.1. Lineage (NCBI taxonomy): Eukaryota > Metazoa > Chordata > Mammalia > Artiodactyla > Bovidae > Neotragus > Neotragus moschatus. The sequence continues at coordinate 123,315 of SJYA01002356.1, forward strand.
CTCATTTTCTTCTATATTTATTGCTCTCTATATCTCTGTATATTGGAAACCATGAGTTAGGACTCCCTGCCTCCTCTGTAGGGGGCATGTGTTGGATTCCTGGTCAGGCGAACTGAGATCCAGAAACCATAAAACAAACAAACAAAAAGAATAAAGTAAAACATTTTTATGCAATTAGCACAATATGGATTTCTCCATATCTCCAATTCCAGTCTAACACCATAGAATTCATCCTAGTTCTCTCCCTCTCTCCATTCGTAACCGTCTTTTTCTGACAGCGGGCAACTGGTACATGCAGGCCATTTTAGGTGGAGGAGGGAGTGGCAAGAGAGGTCTCTCTGAGGAGGCAACATTTACGCTGAGACATGAAGATGCTGGGAGTGTTGCAGGCAGAAGGCTACAGTCCTTGTTGTGAGCAGACCCATGGGTGTGTCTGAGGAGCAGCTGGAGCCCTGTAGGTGAGTCTGTAAGCAGATGACATCTGCCAGGTCAGAGGGCCTAGTTCAGGTAGCAGCACCCTGCGTGGTGAAGACTTCGATTTTTATAGTAACTGAGATGGGAAGCCGTTGGAGCATTCTGCATGCAGGAGAGGAATCTTTTTAAAAGGGTTGCTGTGACTGAAAATATGGAAGCCAGGGGACCAGTGGGAGACTCCTGCAATAAACCAATGGGTGAGCTATGGGGCTAGGAAGGTGGTGAGGAAGGGTCAGATTCCAGGATAATTTTTCAGAGGGAGCCAATGGAATCTGTAATAAAGTAGATGTGGCATGTGGGGTGCGAGAGATCGGTGGTGGCATATGGCGCTCCATAAATGCTTGTTAGGAAATGAATCAGTAGGAACCTCTCTTGGTGATCCAGTGGTTAGGACTCCCTGCCTCCACTGCAGGGGGCATGTGTTGGATTCCTGTTCAAGGGAATTGAGATCTGGAAAGCATAAAACAAACAAACAAAAAGAATAAATTAGAACATTTGTATGCAAAGCGCTTAGCACAAAGTGGAACATATAATAAACTAATCATGATCACTGTTTATCAGTTGATGAATGGAAGTGAAAACTTACCCAGGAGGCTTCTTATTCCAACTCTGGCCCTGTCCTAGCCTCCAGCCACCTTACCCCTTGAGCAGAGCTACCCCTTTCAACCTGTCCCTCCCTAGCCCTTCCCAAAGAGTCAAAACTCCCACTTCCTCTGAGCCCTGTCTCTGCAGAATGTGGGTGAGCATCTGATAAACTAATTCACAATAAGGTATTGACATCTAGCGAGATGCCTACTCCTCCCAGAAGCATTCACATTTTCTAAAAGGTGGCAATTTATTTACTTAGCACTGGGTAAGGGTGGAGTCTTTGACAGTGTGGCAGGGTGTTGAAGGAGGTCATTTTGTTCTGGCCAGTACTCAAAGGAGAGCTTACAGAGGTCTGGGGTTTCCTTGAAGGGGTCCAGCCCAGGGCCAGACTGCATTCCTTCCCTCTTTTGCCTCCCACAACAACCTGGGTATTTCTCGCCTCCGTTTACCACAAGAAACACTTGGCTAGAAGACCACGAGTTTTAGGTGCTTTCCCCAAGATGGTCAGGGCTTGGTCTAGCCACCCTGGCCCTTCGGGAGCCCCCAACTGTGGGATGGCTTAGCAGGTTGGTCTTCACTCATACATCAGGCTCCTCTCCCCAAGAGAGACTAAAACCTTGAGGTCACTGGGCTGAAGTCCTGATTGTTTGCAAAACTGGTTTCTGAGCAAGGCTGGTTTAAGAGGCCAGACCACAAAAGCACAATGAGGTACCATTTCAGACCCATTGGTGAAACCATGAATAATCAGAGTTCAGTCTGTTACACCTGTAACTTGCCTTCACCAATCAAGGGAATTTATTGCTACAAAATTCCTTGCTTGTCATTCAAGTTGCACCTAGCCCAGACAATAAGATTTTTGCTGGAGTTGTTTCCCAGAAACTTGGAGTCAGCTGTGTCTAGTTAGAGCTGAGCAGGTGAAGACTGGATGGGACTGTTAGGGGAAGCACACTGATTGAAACTGCCCACCCTGGCTAGGCACCATAGTAACAATTTGCATGAGCTGTTTTGTGACAGGANTAAGATTTTTGCTGGAGTTGTTTCCCAGAAACTTGGAGTCAGCTGTGTCTAGTTAGAGCTGAGCAGGTGAAGACTGGATGGGACTGTTAGGGGAAGCACACTGATTGAAACTGCCCACCCTGGCTAGGCACCATAGTAACAATTTGCATGAGCTGTTTTGTGACAGGAGGTCCTGGTAAGGAACATGGAACTAATAAGCCTCCACCAACCGGAAGAGTTTGGGAAAGGTCAAAAGGAGACACCACGTGTCCGACTACCTCCCAGAATCCTTCTCTCTGGCATCCATCTTGGCTGTACAAGGCCTGCACCACCAGGAAGGACTTTGAGTCAGAACGACTGGCTAAGGACAACCGGTAAACTAACCCCATCACCATAAAACCCGAGACTGCAAGCCATGTGACAGAGCTTTCTCCTGGGTTCCCTTACCCTACTGCTCTCCACCGGGGTGCCCTTTCCCAATAAAATCTCTTGCTTTATCAGCGCATGTGTCTCCTTAGACAAGTCATTTCCTAGTGTTAGACAAGGGCCCAGTTTGGGGCCCTGGAAGGGGTTCCCCTTCCTGCAACAGGACCAGTGATCCTCCAACTGAGCATGCATGAGTTTCTGCTCAGTGACCTTTTGGTGTCGGATGGCCGGAAACTCCACCCTTAGATCATGTTAAGTGCCTCCATTTTTTTGCCTTTTTATTTTTTTCTTTTCCATTATGATTTATTACAGAATATTAAATATAGTTTCCTGGGCTATACAATAGGATCTTGCTGTTTATGCATTCTGAATATAATTGTTTGCATCTGCTCATCCCAAATTCCCAATCCAATCCTCCTCGTACCCTCTAAACACCTCTATCTTTGAACATGCATCCCACGAAGAAGCATGTAGCTCAGACAGATCTGCATGGAACACCAATTACCTCACCTTTTCCCTTCCTCTTTTCCCTGTTCCTAAGACTGACCTGCTTCTTTATCCCATAAATATCCCAAGCCTGTCTCTGGTGAGGAGGCAGATACCTCATTAATAAACCGTTTCTTTGTGGTAAAACTCGGTATCTCAGTGTTTGGCTTATTGCACGCTGGGCAAATGAACCTGCCTAGGTAATACTAGGATGGCTTTAATCAAAAGACTGATAATAACAAGTGTTGACAAGGATGTGGAGAAATTAGAACCCTCCTACACTGCTGGTGGGAGTGTAAAGTGGTGCAGCCACTTGGGAAAACAGCTTGGAAGCTCCTAAAAATGTCAGGTATAAAGTTACCATGTGTTCCAGAAATCATACCTCCAGGCATATGCCCAAGAGAAATGGAAACATGTGTCCACAAAAAAACTTGTAACTAAATTTTATGGCAGCATTTTTCATAAGATCCAAAAACTGGAAACAATTCATGTTCACCAAGGGATTAAAATGTGATCTATCTCTCTAATGGAATACAATTTGGCAATGAAAAGGAATGAAGGTCTGACACAGGGTGTGACATTGATGGAACCTGGAAATACAATGCCAGATTAAAGAAACCAGACACACAAAAAACCTCACAGGTTGTATGATTCCATTTACAGAAAATGTCCAGAATAGGCAACTACACAGAGCTAGAAGGTAGACGACCGTGTGCCAGGAGCTGGGAGGTCATGGGGAGTGATTGCTAATAGGGATAGGGTTTCTTTGTGGGGTGATAAAAATGTTTTAAAACAATGAACAATGCTGTGAATAAACCAAAAAACATAGAATTGTACACTTAAAAAATTTTTATGGCCATACCATTTTTGGGGGTTGTAGAATCTTAGTTCCCTGACTGGAGATCAAAACTGTGCCCTCTGCAGTGGAAACATGGAGTCTTAACCACTGGACCAGGAGGGAAGTCCCTGGAATTGTACACTTTAAATAAGTATATAGTAAGTAAGTTATATCTCAGTAAAACAGTTTTGTATATGTCTATTTATCTCTTCCTTTTTTATTTTTTATATTATGAAAGTATAACACATTTACAGAAGACTTGGAAAATACAGAACAAAGTTTAGTTCCACTATACATTACAATTATTTTTTAAAGTAGATAAATTAAGAGTTTTAGTTGCAGTTTCAATATCAAACTCTCAACAATTAATGGAATGAATATACAGAATCTTAGAAGGATATGCTGCTACTGCTAAGTCGCTTCAGTCGTGTCCAACTCTGTGCGACCCCATAGACGGCAGCCCACCGTCCCTTGGATTCTCCAGGCAAGAACACTGGAGTGGGGTGCCATTTCCTTCTCCAATGCATGAAAGTGAAAGTGAAGTTGCTCAGTCGTGTCCGACTCTTAGCGACCCCATGGACTGCAGCCCACCAGGCTCCTCCATCCATGGGATTTGCCAGGCAAGACTACTGGAGTGAGTTAGGGTTATAGTAGACCTTAAAAGCACCATGAATCAAGTCAACATAATTAAGATCTATACAATTTTCACATAGTAGGCTACAAATTCTATTCAAGCTCCTATAGACCATAGACTAGGAGACACTGAAACATATCCAGGGACATAAAACAAGGTGCAAAAATTTCATGGTCTAAAGGCATTGGAATCATACAGAGTCTGTTCTCGTATAACTGTGGAATTATGTTAGAAATCAATGTCCAAAGGCATTTGAAAATAGCATTTCTCTATATATTTTTAGTGCAAGTAAGAAAGAAAGAAGAAGGAATTCCCTGGCAGTTCAGTGGTTAGGACCCTGTGCTTTTCACCAGCAGGGTCCAGGTTCCATCCTCGATCAGAGAAAACTAAGATCCCACAAGTCCCACAGGGTGGCCTGAAAAAAAAAAAAGAAAATCAGCATATTAAATCAAAGGATAGGATGACATGTTAAAGAAAAAAGGGAGAGAGAGGGAAATAAAGGAATGAGTGAGCCTTATTGACTAGGAAATCTTGCCATATACAGCAGCTCATTGGAAATACCCAGGTCCCTGGGGACTGGTCTTACCTTTCTAGAATGTGGATTAATAGGAGGAAGATGAGAGATTCCAAGGGGACCAAAGAATCCATCGCCACTTTCCCTTAGGGAAATATTGTGCAGGATTTGCTTGGGGAACCAGAGTAAAGAATAGGGGTATTAAGAAGAATTACGCCAAACTTGGAAATCTAGCAAAAGGAGGACTACATTTCCTTTCAGCTCATGCTGGAGCATTATCTAACTGACCACCTCTGAAATTATTTCACTATCTGGGAGATGTACCTTTGTTCAACTTAAACTTTCCTGTTGCTTGGAGCCCACGTTCTATAAAGTTGTTTATTAACTTGTAGAATTCAGTAGAAATGCAAATAATTTTTGCCTGATAGAAAAGATAACCCCAAAGGTCACAGTTTTATTGCCCTGTAGAATAGTGATTAATGTTGTCTCTAACTAGTAAACTGATTTTAGCATGTCTTTTCTAATGGACTAGATAACCCCTTTTAGTCTGATTCCTCTTTGAACCATCTTTCCCCATGCTGCTGTTTCCCTCACTAACAAATTCAACATATCTTACGTGCAGCTCATTTGTATGAGTCGTGTTTTGAATGTTCTTAAAGTTATACTTTAACAGGGAACAGAGGTCATTTTCTGTATTTAAAAAATGATACGGACAAGTGGTCACCTTAATCAGTATAAACCCATCAGAACTTGAATAAGGAGTAGCTCTCTGGATGTTGGAGCAGAGACTGATTGCAAAGCACTTAAAAAATTATTTATTAATATTTGGCTGTGCTGGGTCTTATTTGCAGCACATGAGATCTAGTTCCATGACCAGGAGAAGGGTGTAAGGAAAACCACCAAAGAAATGTTAGTGTATCCGAGGGAGCCTAAAGGAAACATTTTAATTTTCTTCCCTGGGTTTTCCTGTATCTTTCCACTTTCAGTCATAAATATGTATTACATTTGAAAGTTTCTCAAAATTATTTAAAAGAAAACCCACAAATAAACTTGATAGAAAAAAAATCTGGGAATAAATGAAGAGAAATTCACCCTTTATCCGGGCACCCAGGAGAATGGCAGGCTGAGAATATACATCCTCTCCTTGAAAAACTCCAATACTTTGGCCACCTGATGTAAAGAGCCTGATGCTGGGAAAGATTGAAGGCAAGAGGAGAAGGGGGCAACAGTGGACAAGGTGGTTGGATGGCATCACCGACTCAGTGGTCATGAATTTGAGCAAACTCCAGGAGATGGTGAAGGACAGGGAAGCCTGGCATGCTACAGTCCATGGCGTCGCAAACAGTTGGACATGACTGAGCGACTGAACAACAACCTCAAAAATCATAAATAACTGGTTTTACCAGAAACAAAGGAAGCAGAAACAGCCAAGTGGGTCACTTGTTGCTAAGAGAACTTTAGATCGGTTTTGAGCTGAGGGTGATTTTGCTCCAGGCAACATTAGGCAAAGTGTGGAGACATTTCTGTTTGTCATAACTGGGGGCGGGGGTATGTTGTGTGTGTGGAGAAATGCTATTGGCACCTAGTGGGCGGGGGCCAAGGATGCTGTGAAATATCCTCCAACTCACAGACCTGCCCACAACTAAGAATTCTCTGATTACAACTGGAATTCTGCCGAAGCTGAGAAATCTTGGTTTTTAACAAAAAACCTGGGGGAGAAAAAAAAAAACACAGGATCTGGGGACTTGTCTGGTGGTCGAATTGTTAAAAATCTGCCTGCCAATTCAGAGGATGCAGGTTTAATTCCCGGTCCAGGAGGATCCCACATGCCACGGAGCAGCTAAACCTGTGCACCATAACTACTGAAGCCTATGCACCAAACTGCTGCAGCCCACCCGCTCTAGAGTCCACGCTCCGCAGCAAGAGAGGCCACTGCAATGAGAAGCCCTCATGCCGAAACTGGAGAGTAGCCCCTGCTCTCCGCAACTAGAGAAAGCCCACATTCAGCAACAAAGACCCAGCACAGCTCCCCCTCAAAAAGCTCCCTGGGTGCAGTTAGAGTTGAGAACCATTGCTTGGCAAGAAAAAATACTTCCACAGTCACGGTAAGTAAACAGAGAGTACTGACTTAACCAGAAAATTGTCGTGTAACTATATGGGAAGGACGAGGAGAGGGGAGGCAAGTAGGTAGGTCGGGTGCATATAAAGCAAGAAATCTGCGTCTACTACCATAGAAAGGCAGAAGGTCATGTTGATAAATCAGGAAATAGAACATAAGCATCTTGTTTAGAAATATACAGGTAAGCACGAGAAAAACAGCTGAAAGAGTAAGTCATTTTCTCAGAAGCGCAGGACTCCAGAACAGCGGGTTTGTGTATATATGTGGAGGTGGGGGGCAGTGGGGTAGGGAATGCTTACTGACTTTTGCTATGAAGTGGCGCTAGTGGAAAAGAATCCACCTGCCAATGCAGGGGGAGACACAAGAGACATGAGTTTGATACCCGGGTTGGGAAGATCTTTTGGAGGAGGAAACCGCTGCCCACTCCAGTATTCTTGCCTGAAAAATCCCACGGACAGAGGAGCCTGGTGGGCTACAGTCCCTGGAGTCACAAAGAGATGGACATGACCGAGCACAGCACAGATAAACTTTGTTTCAGACGTGGTTCAGTCGCTTGTGCATTGAGTTGGTAATGCCATCCAACCATCTCATCCTTTGTTATTTAATTTTTAATAACACTAACATGCATGAATCTGATCAAAATTTTTAAAATTAACTTTTGTAAAGGGACAGAAGAAAAAATTGGGAGCCACCCAAACATCCATGTATAAGAAGAGGTTGAATGAATTGTGATATATCATTGAACGGACTACAAGAACGAGATAGCTGGGTAGGTCCTGACATGGCTGGATCTTCAAGACTCAGCATGACTGACTAGCAAAGACTAAATACGACATGCCAGCATTTATGTAAAACACACGCACACAAAATAGAGCTATGTATTCCCCATAAGAATAGAAATATGTACAAATAAAAGCACAAAGAAAAAAGTAGGGAAGAATACAGTTGGAAGAGGTAGGCATAACACCTGGGCCATGCAGGGTGGACTCATGGGGGAAACAATTCAATTTTGTTCTGTTTCTTCTTTTTTTCTCAAGGAAGGTAAAATTTTGTGTTACTTGTAAAATTAAACTTTAAAAGTTGAATATACATTAAGAGAATAAGAAAATAAGCCATAGGTTGGGAGAAAATATTTACAAAAGACACATCTGATAAAACAATGTTATCCAAAATTTATAGAGATTCATATCTACTGCAGCATTATTTACAATAGCCAAGCCACGGAAACAATCTAAGTATCCATCAACAGACTAATGGATAAAGAAAATGTGATACATGTATGTATATGTGTGTGTTAATCCCTCAGTCGTGTCCAACTCTTTGTGACCCCTTGAACTGTAAGCCCAACAGACTCCTCTATCCATGGGATTCTCCAGGCAAGAATACTGTAGTGGATTGCCATTTCCTTCTCCACATATACGTATATATATACGTATGAATACTGTTTTATTCTTGTTCAAAAAATTCCACAAAATATACAAAGAACTCTTAACACTCTCAATAAGAAATCAAAGAATGTAACTGAAAAAATGGGCCAGGGCTTCCCTGGTGGCTCCATGGTAAAGAATCTGCCTGCCAATGAAGGAGACATGGGTTCAACTTCTGCTCCAAGAAGATCCCACATGCTGTGGGGCAACGAAGGCCATTCGCCACAACTATTGAGTCTGTGTTCTAGAGCCTGGGAGTTGAAGCTACTGAAGCCCATGTGCCCTAGAACCTGTGCTCTCCAAGGGAGAAGCCACCCTAAGGAAAAGCATGCAAACTGCAACTAGAGAGTAGCCCCCGCTTGTCACAACTAGAGAAAAGCCTGTACCGCATGCAACAAAAACCCAGCGTAGCCAAAAATAAGTAAATAAACAAAACTATAGAAAGAAAAATGGGCCAAAGACCTTAACAGGCATCTCACCAGAGAAGACATACAGATGACAAACAAACATATGAAAAGATACTCTACACTGTATGTCATCAGGGAAATGCAAATTAGAACTCTGAGATATCATTACACACCTATTGGAGTGGCCCACATCTGGAACACTGACAACATCAAGTGTTGGAGACAATGTGGGTTAACAGGAACCTCTCATTCGTTGCTGATGGGATTGCAAAATGGTACAGCTACTTTGGAATACAATTGAGTGGTCTCTTACGNGGCCCACATCTGGAACACTGACAACATCAAGTGTTGGAGACAATGTGGGTTAACAGGAACCTCTCATTCGTTGCTGATGGGATTGCAAAATGGTACAGCTACTTTGGAATACAATTGAGTGGTCTCTTACGAAACGAAACATACTCTTACATATGATTCAGCAAGCACACTCCAAAACCTGCACACAGATGTTTATAGCAGGCTTATTCATTATTGCCAAAACATGGAAGCAACCAAGATGTCCTTCAGTGGGTGAATGGTGAAATAAACTGTGGTACGTCCAAACAATGGAATGTTATTTGGTGTTAAAAACCTTGAGGAATCTAGGCATGAAAATATATGAAGGCACTTTCAATGAATATTACTAAGTGAAAGAAACCAATCTGAAAGGGCTACATATTATAGGATTCTACCTGTAAAACATTCTGGAAGAGGCAAAACTGTGCAGACAGTAAAGGAAGTGGTTGCCAGGGATTGGAAAGAAGGGNCATTTGGTGTTAAAAACCTTGAGGAATCTAGGCATGAAAATATATGAAGGCACTTTCAATAAATATTACTAAGTGAAAGAAACCAATCTGAAAGGGCTACATATTATAGGATTCTACCTGTAAAACATTCTGGAAGAGGCAAAACTGTGCAGACAGTAAAGGAAGTGGTTGCCAGGGATTGGAAAGAAGGGTGAACAGGCAGAGTACAGAGGACTTTTAAATTTTTATTTATTTATTTTAAATATTTATTTATCCATTTGACTGGGCCAGTTTCCAGTCAAGGTAGGCAGGTATCTTTGATCATTGCAGCCTGTGGGATCTTTATGTGTGTCGTGTGGAATCTAGTTCCTTGACCAGGGATCCAACTCCAGCCTCCTGCATTGGGAGTGAGGAGTCTTAGCCACTAGACCAGCAAGGAAGTTCCCAACATTGTAAATTTTTAAAAATGTTGTAATGAATAAAATTGCATATGTGTTATATAGCATCTGGAATGTCCCCCACCAAGCTTTTAATAGTGGTTTCCTTTGGAGCCTGGCTTGAGAAGGAGGGCAGGGAGGGAGAGAAAACTTCCTCTTCTTCCTCTGTGTTGTTCAGTAATAATAGTTTGACTGTGATCATCTGAATGGCTTCTGAGTAGAATGGGGTTCTGGGGTCCTGGTAGTCCTGGCTGGCCTGTATCTCTGGCTTTTGACACTGAAGGGCATTGAGGGTTCCAGCTTGGCCAGGGTGGGGCGGGCTCCAGGGGGATCTGGTAGAACCAGCTGTGACGTCAGATGGGCATGTTGACAGAGTGACTCACTGTTCAGGACGGGTGGAGGTGATTCCCTCCTCGCCTGGCCTGCAAGCTGCCCCTGGGGCTGCAGCCTACAGAGTGCCCTGTTTCAGCCATCCTAAAGGAGGAGTCCTTTACAAATCAATAGAAACAAGGGACCATTTCAATCTGGGCCTTTGCACAAAGCTCTCTTGAGTCAGCCTGGGATGGGTTCGGGGGGTAGGGGTTGTGCAAGGTTCATTGATTAAAGCAAAGGCTGAAGAGGAGGGTTAGAGGGGTGCTGGGAAAGAGCCTTAAAATAGGGATCTGGGGACCCCTTGGGCCTCTGGGTGGGGCAAGTTTGGGCTAATGAAAGGATTTTGTCATCCATTGAGCTTTGTTAGTGACTTTGACCATGTGACATGTGGAATCTTAGTGCCCTGACCAGGGATTGAACCCATGTCCCCTGCATTGAAAGCACAGAGTCTTAATCACGGGACCACCAGGGAGACCCCTAGTGACCTTTTATTTAAAATATCTTGCAGGTATAATTATGTTCTTATTTGGCTTCAGGGCCACCTGTGAGGTAGAAGGAACTGGTATAAATATGTCCATTTCTCAGATGAGGAAACTGAGGCCTGGTGAGATCAGACCATTTATCTGAGAGGCAGGTTAGTAGCTGAGGGCAGTGTCCTCTCAGCCTGGTCCATCGCCTCTCCTTGCCTCCTGGTACAGGAGGTTACCTCTGAGGTCATGCAGAGAGTGGCTGGCAGGGGACAGATCATTTGTGGGCAAAAGGGAAACAAACAGAGCCACACGGAAGAAGGAAGGAGGTGCCTGTGGGTACCCTAGATGTTCCCAGCCCTCAGAGTAGAGAACTCCTGACATCAGCAGTCCCTCTCTGCAGCCATCAGTTCTGCTAGCAACCTTTGGGGGAGGCGGGCAATGTCTCTTCTCTTCAAGGGAGGCTCAGCGAGACTGAGTAACTTGTTCAGGTCACACGGCTAGTGGGAGATAGAAGAGGTGGAGGGTGGTTGGCTTTGGACTCCAGATCCAGTCCCGCCTTCCTCATCCTGTCATTCAGTGGAACTCAGAGGACAGAGGCTGAAACCAAGACTGAGAGAAATCCTGACTTACAGGCTGACACCCCCAAGTTACTCTGAGGCTTTGAGGTTTACGAAGCACTGTGTCACTCACATCTTTATCTTCCTATCTGTCCCTTCTTTTGTGGTTGATTAGGACAGCCTTCACGTGACACATTCAACTGGGTCACTGAGGAGAGTGTAGTCAAAGTCCTCTTTATTAAGGTGAAGGCATGATGTAGGGAAACCAGCAAGAACTGCTGCTGGACCTGCGGCGGCAGGGAGCTGTCATCTCCTGTAGCCTGAGGGGCAAGGAGAGGGAGTGACGACTAGACCCAGGAGGAGCAGCGCTATATGAAGAAGGGTCAGGGAACCCTAGGTGGAGACACACAGACAGCCCACTCTGGAAGAGAAGGAGCTGGAAAATACACATCCTGACTCTACCCACTCTGCACCCTCCAGTCTCCTGCCTGTGCCTTCGATTTGCTGAGCCCAACCCCAACCCAGAAGGCAGGAGAGCCTGATTATATAGGCTACATGGGTCAGTCCCCCAGGGCACAGAGGGGGATGGAAAGGGTGGGGAGTGGCTAGGGTAGGGGGGGAAGGGGGAGCAGGGTAGGGAGCAAATAGAAGAGATCTAGCACAGCACATGGAGAAGAAATGGAGAAGGCAATGGCAGCCCACTCCAGTGTTCTTGCCTGGAGAATCCCAGGGATGGCGGAGCCTGGTGGGCTGCCGTCTCCGGGGTCACAGAGTCGGACGCAACTGAAGCGACTTAGCAGCAGCAGCACAGCATGTGATGCAAGCGGATCAATAGTCATCAGCCCTAGGGCCTTTGTTGGAGTTACTGGGTAAAAGTTCACTCTCTCTCTTTGCTGGAGTTGCTCAGCTGGTAGGATTTAAGCCTGGTGCTGTTGATGATGATCTTGCTGCCACATAAGAAGAGTGAAGATTCAGAACAAAGCCAACATAGAGGAAAAGTAAGGCCAGAAGAGATGGAGGAGGTTGGAGTCTTGATGGCATAATTGTGTCCCTGGATCCAGCCATGCCTGAAGGTGGGAAGCACCCTTAGGGCCAATGGATTTTGTTTTGTGTAAGCAGGTTGGAGTTGGGATTCTTTCACTTGCACCAGAAAGGGTTATGACTGATACACAGCTGCCTGCAGACACTCAGTGATGAAGGCAGCTCAGAGTGGAGATTTTCCTGGGCCATGAGGGATAGTTTGTGAGCACCACTTGTTGGGGGCAGGGAATAAAAGATTGAGATGTTGTCTCTAAAAGTAGCAGCCTCTGTGTGAAGTCATGACAACCACCAACATCGTGTGTAATCATACTCTCACTTGCCAGCTGCAGTTCTCTGTGCTTGACATACATCAAATGGGGCCACCCTCTCCAAAATCCACTGGGGGTGGTACATGCCCATTTTACAGATGAGAAAACTGAGGCATAGAGATATTAAGTTACTTGCAGAGACAGGATTTGAAACCAGGATATCTGACTTTTCCTTTTTTTTAGCCACACTATGTGGCTTGTGGGATTTTAGTCTCCTGACCAGGGATGGAACCCATGCCACCTGCAGTGGAAGTGTGGAGTCCTAACCACTGGGCCAGCCTGGCTCTTTTTAACCACCTTCCCCACCCCACTATCCTAAAACATCCCCAAATAAAACAGAGTAAAATCCCAATGTATCAAGACATAAGACAGATATTAGCAAAGTTGCTCTGAGGGTGGGGGTCAAGATCGGGGTTCAGAGAAGACAGAGCTGTGCTGAGACTCACCATCACTGTGGAATTCTTTTCCTCTTCATTTGAACACCAGAGTAGAGGGCTATTAGGGAGTACGCTGGGGAGGTAGGGCAGTAATTTAGACCCATATTCAGAAAAAACCTCAAATGTAGACTTTTGGTGTAATGGTCTAATGTGGATCCAATTATATTTGCATCATATTCTTTTTCAAAAAACTATTGATTTGTTAAATGTAAACACTTAAACACCCACTGCAATATGTACAACCCCACCCCGCCTTTTTGGACATATTTTCTCCTCCTCCTTTTCCGTGTTCTTCTCCTTCTTCCCTTTAAAGATTGAAGGATGAATTGTCTTCTAAAAGAAACTAGGACTATTTGGAGAAATGGCTGTTTCTAGATTTGGGTAAGGGAAATGTAGATGAACATCTAGTTTGCCAGAAACTAAGCAACCACACAGAAAATGGTGCAGATATGTCAAAAGGATGAAGGAACCAGTTTGGAGGGGCTTCCACTGGCCAAATTTGGGATAATTTGAGCATTAAATTAAATAATGATAGTAAGGGATTACAAATCGTAGAATAACAGAATTCATAGGTCCGTACAGATATAAATAAATAAAGTACAATCTTGACTAATAAATGTAAGATTCCTAAGATTAGAAAAATCACCATTTGGCAGCAGTCTCTGTAACAATTTGTTCAGGCAAGAATTACCACTGATGGTGGGTGAGAGTACAATGAGAAATAGAGTATTTACAGATATAACTTATCTCTCCACAAAATGCTTGTAAAGGACAGAGACATTCAGTAACCCTAAAGCAGAGAAACCTGGCAGGCCCCACCTTAGTCAAGTGACCAAGGTTGAAATCACACACCATCAAATGCCTCCTGACACACTGTACCGAGAATGGCGTATCGTTTCTGTGGTTTTCCTGCCCAAGATACAGAACCTGAATCTAATCATGGCGAAACACCAGACAAGCCCAAATTGAGGAGCACAGATCAAAATAATTGGCCTTGACTCTTTACAAATGTCAAGGTCACAAAAGACAAAGGCCAAGGAACTGTTCCCGATCAGAGTAAACTGAAGACACAGGACCACTAAGTGCAGCTCTGGACCAGAAGAATTCACGTGTCTATTTTACTAAAAAGACATTAGTGAGGCAACTGACAAAAATTTAAATAAGATCTCTGTGTTAGATAACAGTATGAAATCAACGTCAATGTTTTGATTAACATTATCTTATAAGATAATATCCTTGCTTTTAGGAAACACACCCTGAAATATTTAGGGATAAAGAAGCATATGGGGTCTGTAACTATTCTCAAACATTTCAAGAAAAATGTTTGGGTAAGGAAAATATAGATGAACATCTACTTTATTATATATATATATATGGAGTGAGGGGCTTCCCTGATAGCTCAGTTGGTAAAGAATCCTCCTCCAATGCAGGAGACCCCGGTTCGATTCCTGGGTCAGGAAAATTTCCCTGGAGAAGGGATAGGCTACCCACCCTAGTATTCTTGGGTTTCCCCTGTGGCTTAGATGGTAAAGAATATGCCTGAAATGCAGGTCACCTGGATTCGATCCCTGGGATGGGAAGATCCCCTGGAGAAGGGAAAGGCTACTCACTCCAGTATTCTGGCCTGGAGAATTCCGTGGACTGTATAGTCCATGGGGTCACAAAGAATTGGACACAACTGAGCGACTTTCACTTTCACATGGAGAGAGAGGTGAAAGATGAAGAAAATGTAGTGAAATGTTAATATTTGGAGAAAGAAAATCTGGGCAAAAGGTGTATGATAACTTTTTATTATATTTTGCAGCTGAATTTATTTCAAAATCAAAATTTTAAAATAGCACAATACTGGGATTTCCCTGGTAATCCAGTGGTTAAAACTCTGTGCTTCCACTGCAGGGGGCACAAATTTGATCCCTGGTGGGGGAACTAAGGTCCCAAATGCCTTGAAATGTGACCAAAATAATAATAATAATGCTGAGTTAAAAATATACCTCATAGAGTGGAATTATTATTGTGATCCCCGAATGGGTAACTTATGATCCGAGGGATCTGGGATAACAGGCAAATTCATCAAAAATACTATTTTATTAGATAAAATAAGTTCATTGTTGGTTTGTTAAATCTGAAGGCTATAATTTGATTTCAGTCCATTACTAATCATAATTCAAAAAACTTGAAAGGTAGTGTACATGCAATAAAGTACAATTTTATATTGTGCTCTGTGTGTGCTAAGTCGCTTCAGTCGTGTCTGACTCTTTGTGATCCTGTGGACCCATAGCCCATGAGGCTCCTCTGTCCACAGAATTCTCCAGGCAAAGAATACTGGAGTGGGTTGCCATGCCCTCTCCAGGGGATCTTCCTGACCCAGGGACTGAACTCACATCTCTTGTCTCTTGCTTAAGCAGGCAGGTTCTCTGCCACTGGTGCCACCTGGGAATCCCACAATTTTATATTATACATATGTAAATTTTGCAAGCTCGACTACCATTGATACTCACCCATTATTTAATCCTCTCAGGACCCTGACCAGGTGGGCATGATTATCTTCATTTTACAGAGAAGGAATCTGAGGAAGGTCACACTCTAGCAAGGGGCAGGATCCAGACTCAAAGCACTGTCTTTTGAAGTCCAAAGCCAGTGTTTTTAAACACTCTGCTACGCAAATTATTGGGCTTCCCTCGTAGCTCAGAGGTTAAAGCATCTGCCTGCATTGTGGGAGACCTGGGTTCGATCCCTGGGTTGAGAAGATCCCCTGGAGAAGGAAATGGCAACCCACTCCAGTATTCTTGCCTGGAGAATCCCATGGATGGAGGAGCCTGGTAGACTACAGACCCCGTCGGACATGACCGAGCGACTTCACTTTCATTTTCATGCAAATTATTGAGGCTATTGTCACTTTCATTTTCATGCAAATTATTGAGGCTATTGTCATCAACAGACATCAACTGAGTACCAGGTACTTTAGCTCCTCACGCCTCAGTTTCCTCATCAGTAAAATGGAATCATAGTAGCACTTTTATTAAGACACTTCAAATGCTCAGAATAGTTCCTGTACATTCATGTTTGAATAATTTTAGTACCTACCATGCCTAAGGTCAGGAAGCAACAGTTAAAACTGGACATGGAACAACAGACTGGTTCCAAATAGGAAAAAGAGTACATCAAGGCTGTATATTGTCACCCTGCTTATTTAACTTATATGCAGAATACATCATGAGAAACGTTGGGCTGGAAGAAGCACAAGCTGGAATCAAGATTGCCNGATGGACGTGAGTTTGAGTGAACTCCGGGAGTTGGTGATGGACAGGGAGGCCTGGTGTGCTGCAGTTCAAGTGGTCGCAAAGTTTCAGACGCGACTGAGCGACTGAACTGAACTGAACTGATGCCTAAGACACTGGGATCACCATGAGATCTAAGATTCTATTCTCCACTCCCAGGCTACTCCCCACAAACGTAAACAGCCACTGGAGGCATCTCACATTGAGAACCAGCCTGTGGATATCTGGTCCAGGGAACCAGATAGAGGGACACCTTGGAGGGAGTGGCCTCAGCCAGCAGGACACTGAGATAGGCTTGCTGACATCACTCCTCAGTCTGGAAGAAGCAGCTGCCTTTGTTTGGCAGTAGTCCTCATGGTGACTGACTCCCCAGGCAACCTAGCATATGTCTAACAGAACCCCCGCCCCAACTCACAACAGGTCTCATCTGTCACCATCAGTGCCATGGTCTGGGTGAAGGAGACTTGTCCTTCTGCCTGGAGATCTCCCCACTGGCCTTGCAGGCCCCTGCCAGGATCAGTCAGGATCCAACCAGAAAAGAAACCACTTCTAGCACCTGAAAAGCACATGACTGCAGAGACTTAGATACATACATGGGGAAAGAGTGGAGGGGAGCCAAAGAACCGCTGAGAGTAGCAAGTTGTGGCCTCCTCACAGCTGGAGGGGCAAGAGGGCAGGTGACGTCACTGGAGACCAGGGCCACGGTCACCTGCAGAAGCTGCAACCACAACTAGCCTGTCCCCTGGGGGCTGCGGAAGAGATGTGGCCACAACTTGGAAAAAACCCTGGTGCTGGGGAAGATTGAGGGCAGGAGGAGAAGGGGACAACAGAGGGTGAGATGATTGGATGGCATCCCTGACTCAATGGACACAAGTTTGAGCAAGCTCCGGGAGATAGTGAAGGGCAGGGAAGCCTGGCGTGCTGCAGTCCACAGGGTCGCAAAGAGTCAGAAACAACTTAGTGACTGAACAACAAAGGCAGAGAGAGAGGAGAACTCCATCCTCCCACCTCTACCTCCCACCCCTCTGCCCCAAGCTTCTTCCTTTCACCTGTCCACTGGGCTCCAGACAGGGCCCTCCACCTGCCCTGGGAGCCTAGGAAATGCAGACTGAATGGGTCTGAATGGGGCTCATTGTCACCCCCTGTCCCACCCCCTACCCCAACATGGAAGATGAAGGGAAAGGAATAGATCTCAGGGCACAAAGGCCAAGACTAGCCCATGGCTTTCCCACCTTGGCATTCCAACAGCTCATCCAGTGCCTGGCACACACCCAGGCTTCATAAACATGTGAACAAATGACTGACCGTTGGGGCAGGAAGGCATAGTGCCCTATGTCACTGAACGTTTTAAAAAGTGAGCGACAGTGAAAGTCGCTCAGTCATGTCGGACTCTTTGCGACCCCATGGACTGTATAGTCCATGGAATTCTCCAGGCCAGAATACTGGAGTGGGTAGCCGTTCCCTTCTCCAGGGGATCTTCCCAACCCAGGGATTGAACCCAGGTCTCCCACGTTGCAGGCTGATTCTTTACCAGCTGAGCCACAAAGGAAGCCCAGAACACCTGGTATAATCACTCGAAAAACTGGCAGTATCAACTAATATCAACTAACGCTGAACTGACTATGACCCAGCAATTGCACTCCTAAGTGTGTACTTAACATAAATATGTACACACGTTCCCAGAAGACATTTACTAGTGGTAAATGTCCCTAGCGTTGCTTATGACAATAGCCTCGTCCTGGAAACCCCTCCAAAGCTCATGGACAGTGGTATGGACAAACACAATGGAATATCGTGCAGCCGAGGCAATGAGTGATCTATAACTACCCACGTCAATGCAGTTGGCTCTCATCAACAGGATGGTGAGGGAAAGCAGCCAGACACAGAGGCGTATGTGCTGCACAACTCCATTTGTATAAATAGAAAAACAGGCAACACTAATGTTTGCTTCTGAAGTCAGAGTCCTGGTTGAAGCTTAATCCTTTGGATGGACCTGATCCTATGATTCTGAACTGAAAATGCAGAGGCTACAAAAATGCCAGGCAGGGGGCAGCATCCACATGGAGATGCTGAAGTCTGTAGGAAGAAGTGGTCCCCAGTAAATGAAGGGGAAGGGTGACCTCTGGACTTTGAGCCTCTCTGAGACCTTTTCTGTTTGTACCTACCTAGATTAGCAGACATATTCTCCTTTCTTCCCCAAGAAGAAATGCCTCTCTCTGAATCAGGTTTCCCAACCTCAACACTATTGATATTTTGATATAAATATTTGTTAGAGGAGCTTGTCCTGTGCCTTGAAGAGTGTTTAACAGAGCTCAGCAAGTCCCCCACATACAAACCTTCAAGTTGCGAACTTCATGTCCAATCATGTAAGTTAGTTCATGTGTCTGACTTACATTGTCATGTACACACATCATCTGCAAGTGTGGCTGTGCTGTAGCACACTTGACTGTCCTGTGTTTGTCTGTTTTTTACACATTGCTCAGATGCTTAGTCATGTCTGACCCTTTGGCATCCCCACGGACTGTAACCCTCCACTTTATCCCTGAGATTCTCCTGGCAAGAATCCTGGAGTGGGGTGTTATTTCCTCCTCCAGGGGATCTTCTCGACCCAAGAATCGAACTCTCATCTCTTGCATTTACAGGTAGGTTCTTCACCACTAGCACCACCTGGGAAGCCCCTTTTAATGTATTCAGTTCAGTTCAGTTCAGTTGCTCAGTCATGTCCAGTCTTTGCGACCCCATGAATCGCAGCATGCCAGGCCTCCCTGTCCATCACCAACTCCCAGAGTTCACTCAGACTCACATCCATCGAGTCAGTGATGCCATCCAGCCATCTCACCCTCTGTCGTCCCCTTCTCCTCGTGCCCCAATCCCTCCCAGCATCAGAGTCTCTTCCAATGAGTCAACTCTTCGCATGAGGTGGCCAAAGTACTGGAGTTTCAGCTTCAGCATCATTCCTTCCAAAGAACACCCAGGGCTGATCTCCTTCAGAATGGACTGGTTGGATCTCCTTGCAGTCCAAGGGACTCTCAACAGTCTTCTCCAACACTGCACTTCAAAAACATCAATTCTTTGGCGCTCAGTCTTCTTCACAGTCCAACTCTCACACCCCTACATGATCACTGGAAAAACCATAGCCTTGACTAGACAGAACTTTGTTGGCAAAGTAACGTCTCTGCTTTTCAATATGCTATCTAGGTTGGTCATAACTTTTCTTCCAAGGAGTAAGTGTCTTTTAATTTCATGGCTGCAGTCACCATCTGCAGTGATTTTGGAGCCCAGGAAAATAAAGTCTGACACTGTTTCCACTGTTTCCCCATCTATTTCCCATGAAGTGATGGGACCAGATGCCTTATTTGTGTATAAAGTATTAATATTATAAATCCATTACAGTACTGTATAGCTGATTGTGTTAGTTGGGTACCTAGGCTAACTTTGTCGGACTTATGAACACCCTCTCAGAATGGAACTCATTCATATTTAAGGGAATTACTGTAGTGGGTGGAAAAGCATCCCTAAAAATTTATGTCCATCTGGAATCTCAGAATGTGACCTTGTTTGAAATAATGATCCTTGCATGTCCTTATACAAAGAGGAGAGGCCACACAAGACACAAGGAAGAAGGCCATGTGAAGAGGTAGGAAGAAATTGGAGCGACAGAGTTACAGGGCAAGCAATGCCAGGGAATGCTGGGAAACATCAAAAGCTAGATAGGATTCTTCCCTAGAGCTTTCCAAGGGAGCCTGGCCTCGACAGCCCCTTGATTTTGGACTCCTAGCCTCCAATATTGTGAGACAACACATTTCTGTTTGTGGCAATTTGTTATGGCAGCCTTGGGAAACTAATTGCAAGCACTATCTCTGACTTCTAAACTTTGGAAGTCAAAGGTACCCTTTTCAGTTATAACAAACACAATTTTCTCCAGATACTGCAGAATGTCTCCTAGTGGGAGCGGGGGATGCAAAATAGCTGCTCCTGGGCCCTCGTTAAGAACTATTAAGCTGCTGCTGCTGCTGCTAAGTCGCTTCAGTCGTGTCCAACTCTGTGCGACCCCATAGACGGCAGCCCACCAGGCTCCCTCGTCCCTGGGATTCTCCAGGCAAGAACACTGGAGTGGGTTGCCATTTCCTTCTCCAATGCATGAAGGTGAAAAAAGAAAGTGAAGTCGCTCAGTCATGTCTGACTCTTAGCGACCCCATGGACTGCTGCAGCCTTCCAGGCTCCTCCGTCCATGGGATTCTCCAGGCAAGAGTACTGGAGTGGGGTGCCATTGCCTTCTCTGAACTGTTAAGCTAATGGGGCAAAAATGGTGAGAGGACTAAGCAGAGTGGTCCTGGTGAAAGTAATGCTGAATGGTGGAAGTAACTCAGTCATGTCCGAGTCTTTGTGACCCCATGGACTATACAGTCAAGTATAGTGTGACCCCATGGACTATTTGCCAAGCCAGAATACTGGAGTGGGTAACCTTTCCCTTCTCCAGGGGATCTTCCCAACCCAGGGGTGGAACTCAGGTCTCCCACATTGCAGGTGGATTCTTGAATAGCTGAGCCACAAGGGGAGCCCAAGAATACTGCAGTGGNTCTTTGTGACCCCACGGACTATACAGTCAAGTATAGTGTGACCCCATGGACTATTTGCCAAGCCAGAATACTGGAGTGGGTAACCTTTCCCTTCTCCAGGGGATCTTCCCAACCCAGGGGTGGAACTCAGGTCTCCCACATTGCAGGTGGATTCTTGAATAGCTGAGCCACAAGGGGAGCCCAAGAATACTGCAGTGGGTAAGCCTATCCTTTCTCCAGGGGATCTTCCCCACCCTGGAATTGAACCTGGGTCTCCCGCATTGCGGGTGGATTCTTTACCAACTGAGCTATCAGGAAAGCCCAGGCAACTCATCTAAGCTACTATATTCCTCAGTTTCTGGATCTGTAAGAGGAAGAGAACAATACCAACTTCATAAGACTGTTTTGAGGATGAAATGAGTTGATGACTATAAAGTGGTGTAAACCACAACGCTGTCACCACAATCACTCCAGGTTGCAACAGTTAGTTTAGGGGCTATCTCCTCATTTAACCAGGAGCTCCTTGACATACTGAATGGTCTGCTCCATACATTCCCCCCAAGATACTCAGGATCATATACTAATATGATCAACGCCTATTTAGAAATGTCTTGAGTTTATATCCATTTAATAATCAGCCAAGTTTTTCCCTTCCAGGAATGCAGATTATTGGTATCCGAGAGAAGTTGCAGTGAGCATGTATGAAGCTCCAGATGGTGAACAGAGTAGAGGCCTCACAGTGAGGTGGGAGAAGGAAGACACTCCTGCCAATTCAATGAACTTTCTGGGTCTCAATTTCTCCATTTGGAAATCGAGAATAGATACTATTACAAGGTTGTTGCAAGGATTTTTATAAACTATGCTCAACATGGTGTCAAGGGTATTAGTAACTGCTGAGCAAACAGCTGTTATTATCATCGTTTTAAGAATACTGTTGAAAAAGTAAACAGCGAATGCGCCTAGGTATCTGGTCCAAGGCCAGCGATCTCGCTTTGGTCTGCTGGGCTGGCCGAAGCGCTGGACTGGGCCTCGGGAAGCCCCGCCCCTCCACTACCGCGTCGGGTCGCCCTGGCAACGCACTGCTCCATCGCAGCCCAAGTGAAGCGGTTGCTGGTCCCCTGCGTTCTGGGCCACAACTCGGTATTGACCAGAGTAGCTTCGGCAGTGATGACGGACGACGACTCTGAGACTTCTGCCTCGGAAACACAGGCCCAGGAAGAGAGCGATCTGCCTGTTTTCCAGCTGTGTGGGCTGGTGGAAGAGCTCAGGTACCCGCCGGCCGGATTCTGAGGGTGGTCCCTACTCAGCGTGTGGGCTCCGAGGTTGGTCCAGCACGGAGATACTCCAGGTCCATGCTGAACGCTGAGGAAACTGAGATGTGCCCCTGCCACCCCCCAAAAAAAGTGGTAAATGTGCCTACCTTTGCTCTTCATTCCCGTATCTCCACCTTCAGGGCACTAACAAGCCACTGGTGGAAACAAAGATGCGAAGCCTAGAGCGTAATTGGTGAAGCTAGAGCTTCAGCCTAGTAGGTCTGTCTGATGCCATGCTGTGTGCTGAGCCACTTCTCTGTTATGAGATGATAGCTTGGACCAGGTAACCTCTAAGTCCCTTTCCAATGTTGCTGCTGCTAAGTCACTTCAGTTGTGTCCGATAAGATTCTATAATAAAATTAAGGTGGAAGCAGATAGAAGGGAGGCTATTGAGAAACTTTTAGTATGAAGCAATATACCTAAACCAGAGTATAAGCATAGAAATGAACAGCAAAGGACTAGCCCAATTTTCTGTATTTTTAGCAGTCTGTTTTAATATCTACTGAGAAATGCTGGGCTGGAAGAAGCACAAGCTGGAATCAAGATTGCTGGGAGAAATATCAATAACCTCAGATATGCAGATAATACCACCCTTATGGCAGAAAGTGAAGAGAAACTAAAAAGCCTCTTGATGAAAGTGAAAGAAGAGAGTGAAAAAGTTGGCTTAAAGCTCAACATTCAGAAAACAAAGATCATGGCATCTGGTCTCATCACTTCATGGGAAATAGATGGGGAAACAGTGG
>SJYA01002356.1:154650-177072 GCA_006410615.1 Neotragus moschatus
AGGATTTGAAATAGCCAACTGGAATTCCATCACCTCCACTAGCTTTGTTTTTAGCAATGCTTCCTAAGGCCCACTTGACTTTGCATTCCAAGATGTCTGGCTCTAGGTGAGTGATCACACTATCGTGATTATCTGGGTCATGAAGATCTTTTTTGTTCAGTTCTTCTGTGTATTCTTGCCACCTCTTCTTAATATCTTCTGCTTCTGTTAGGTCCATACTATTTCTGTCCTTAATTGTGCCCATCTTTGCATGAAATATTCCCTTGGTATCTCTAATTCTTTTGAAGAGATCTCTAGTTTTTCCCATTCTATTGTTTCCCTCTGTTTCTTTGCATTGATCACTGAGGGAGACTTTCTTATCTCTCCTTGCTATTCTTTGGAACTCTGCATTCAAATGGGTATATCTTTCCTTTTCTCCTTTGCCTTTTGCTTTTCTTCTTTTCTCAGCTATTTGTAAGGCCTCTTCAGACAACCATTTTGCCTCTTTGCATTTCTTTTTCTTGGGGATGGTCTTGCTCCCTGTCTCCTGTACAATGTCACAAACTTCATCCATGGTTCTTCAGGCACCTTGTCTATCAGATCTAATCCCTTGAATCTAGTCATTTATACTGTATAGTCATAAGAGATTTGATTTAGGTCATACCTGAATGGTTTAGTGGTTTTCCCTACTTTCTTCAATTTCAGTCTGAATTTGGCAATAAGGAGTTCCTCATCTGAGCCACAGTCAGCTCCCGGTCTTGTTTTTGCTGACTGTATAGAGATTCTCCATCTTTGGCTGCAAAGAATATAATTAATCCGATTTAAGTATTGACCAGCTGGTGATGTCCATGTGTAGAGTCTTCTCTTGTTTTGTTGGAAGAGGGTGTTTGCTATGACCAGAGTGTTCCCTTGGCAAAACTCTGTTAGCCTTTGCCCTGCTTCATTTAGTACTCCAAGGCCAAATTTGCCTGTTACTCCAGATATCTCTTGACTTCCTACTTTTGCATTCCAGTAATGTATAGAAAGTAGCATTTAAGGTGGATAGATGTTCTGGCCTGTGAACTTTATGGGGAGGGAGGAGGCTATGGCCAGATGCTGCCCAGCAAAGGAAGATGCTTTTGTTCCTTGGTGCCCAGTGAAAGAGCCTGATCAAAGATGATTTGCTCTGTGGCTACTCATTTTATTCTTTAAAATAGTATATGTGTGTTTGCGTTTTTAAATTTAAAGATAATCTCTGTTGTAGCAAAATTTAAACATGCAAGTAAGCTAAAAGAAACATTTGAAAACATCCACCTAGAGGTAATTACTGTTGGTTCCTGTATTTGTCTCCTAGAGTTTAGATTTCCTGTGTATATATGAATGTCTTTATAAAAAGGTATCATATTATTTTGTGAACTGTATTTTTCACTTAATAGTGTCTTTTTGTGTCAATACGTAGATTCATTGTAACTTGTTTTTTCAAATTATAAAAGTATATAGTAAGAGTACTTCTCTGCCTCCTTCCTAGTCCATCTTTCCAGATACAGCTGTGGTTATTGTTTTGGCATATAACCTCCCAGATATTATATATGTATATGGTATATATATTATATATGATACACATATATATATATGATATGGTGATATACGATAGATATTAGTGTTATAACCTTAATGATAAATAACATTTCAAATATGGAAATTCATATTTCTGGAGATACTTGAGGCCCTTTTTTGTTTGTTCTTCCCCTTTATATATATAAATACTGTAACTTTTTTGAGGCATGCTTTTCAATAACAAGGTTCAAATGGTCCCATTTGTATATTCAGGATATCTTTCTAAGACTAAGAAGAAACGTTAGGCACTGGGACCCTTAGGTTTCCTTAGATGGATATCTCCTTGAGAAGTTTTGCAAACTGTCCTCTTTTTGCACTGACTCCCCCAGGCAATCATCGAGGAAGCTGAAATTCGATGGACCGAAGTCCAGAGAGAAGTGCACGAGTTTGAAAAGGATATTCTAAAGACCATATCCAGGAAGAAAGGGAGTATTTTGGCCACTCAGAAAGTGATGAAGTACATTGAGGACATGAATCGTCGGAGAGTGAGTGGCAGGTGGTTAGAGCCTAGAGAGGGGAATGCTTTCATAAACGATGACACGGAGGTGGTCCATGTGAGGCTGCCCCACCCCATTTGGCCCACCATAACTGTTGCCCACATATGAACAGTCTTTTTTGTCCCTCAAAGCGTATGTGTCTTAAAATGCACGTTTATCAAAGCCAAAATCAAACGGGCAGAATGGATATTCATAGTTATCTCAGATCAGCTTCTTCCTTTTAATTTTCTTGTTTGTTTCAAGACCTGCTGTCTTGTTGAGAAAAGTGTGAGCCTGTTTAGTCAGGTGACTACGTAGTGTAGGACAAGTAAACCTCAATTTCTTTGAGTTCTATTAGTGTAAGAATGAGACAAAATGTTCCTTTACTTTCAAAGATTTTGTAGCCTATCAAGCTTTGGATCCTGCGGATAGGTAGTGGTACTAACCCTAACATGTTATATGTAATAAAAAACTATGTAAATTACCAAGAGGGTAATAGATCAAGGAATCATGAGATCATTTTGTCAGGAAAGGCCCCTATATCCAACAATATACTCCAGTTATCTTGAATTTAAAAGTAATAGAAAATTTGTGTAGCGCAGACCCAGTGTCCTCTGCTGCTTGTTCTTGAGCAAGGATATTATGGCAACACCAGCTTGAGTAGCCATCAAAGAGTTAAACATAAGTGACTGAAGTTAGGGCTCAAAGTTTAGTTTTGCAGTCGCAGACCTGCCGATAGGGAAGAAGGAGGACAATGGAGTAAAACTTGCTTTTATTTTTTAGGATAATATGAAGGATAAATTACGTTTGAAAAATGTTTCGCTCAAAGTCCAGAGGAAAAAGTTGCTTTTACAATTGAGGCAGGTATGTGGATTTGTCTTTCTTTCTTTCTTTTACTTTAAGGTTACTGTAGTGGGTAAAACAACATCCTCCCCAAAAGGTCCATGTCTCCAAATTCCAAAGATGTCCATGTCCTAATTCCTGGAGTCTGTGACTGTGTTACTTTACGTGGCATAAAGATTATGCAGGTGTGATGAAATCAAGAATGCTGAGATGGGGAGAATATCTTGGAGTATCTGAGTGGGTCCGATGTAATCACAAGATCCTTAGGAGAGGGAGGCAGGAGAGTGAGAGATAGAGAGGATGTGGGAATAGAAGCAGAGATCAAAGCGAAGGAAGGGATCATGAATGAAGGATGCAGACTGCCTGTAGAAGCTGGTAATGGCAAGGAAACAGACTCACCTCTAGAGCTCCAGAAGGAATGCCGCCCTGCCAACTCCTTAGTTTCAATCCAAAGAGCTGTTTCGGACTTCTGACCTCATGAGCTGTAAGAGAATACACTTCTATTGTTTTAAACCTCTGCATTTGTGGTCATTTTTTTACAGTAGCAATAGGAAACTAATACAGTTTCTATGGGAAATAGATGGGGAAACAGTAGAAACAGTGTCAGACTTTATTTTGGGGGGCTCCAAAATCACTGCAGATGGTGACTGCAGCCATGAAAGTAAAAGACACTTACTCCTTGGAAGAAAAGTTATGACCAACCTAGATAGCACATTCAAAAGCAGAGACATTACTTTGCCGACAAAGGTCCGTCTAGTCAAGGCTATGGTTTTTCCTGTGGTCATATATGGGTGTGAGAGTTGGACTGTGAAGAAGGCTGAGCACTGAAGAATTGATGCTTTTGAACTGTGGTGTTGGAGAAGGCTGTTGAGAGTCCCTTGGACTGCAAGGAGATCCAACCAGTCCATTCAGAAGGAGATCAGCCCTGGGATTTCTTTGGAAGGAATGATGCTAAAGCTGAAACTCCAGTACTTTGGCCACCTCATGTGGACAGTGGACTCATTGGAAAAGACTCTGATGCTGGGAGGGATTGGGGGCAGGAGGAGAAGGGGACGGCAGAGGATGAGATGGCTGGATGGCATCACGGACTCGATGGACGTGAGTCTGAGTGAACTCCGGGAGTTGGTGATGGACAGGGAAGCCTGGCATGCTGCGATTCATGGGGTCGCAAAGAGTCGGACACGACTGAGTGACTGAACTGAACTGAATTGATGGTGATAAATCTGTAATGGAGCTGGCTTGAATTTAAAAGACCTTCATGGGGCTTCCCTGGTGGCTCAGTGGTAAAGAATCCACCTGCCAATGCAAGAGACACAGGTTGATCCCTGGTCCAGTAAGTAAGATTCCATATGCCGCAGAACAACTAACTCACAACTTCTGAGCCTGCTCTCTAGAGACCGGGAACCACAACTGCTGAGCCCGGGTGCCACAACTACTGAAGCCCGTGTGGGAGCCCATGCTCCACAATAAGAGAAGCTGTTGCAATGAGAAGCCCACAAGCTGCAACAAGAGATTGCCCCTGCTCGCCTCAGCTAGAGAAAAGCTCCCATAACAACAAAGACCCGGCACAGCCAAAAATAAAGAAATAAAACTATATATAAAGAAACCCCTCATGACATATTTGTTGACGCTTTTGGGGACTGTGGCCTGGGTGGCACAGTTCGGAGTATGCTTTGCTGAGTCTTTGAACAGCTGATCCAAAAGGCTTCTGATTAAAGGCAGACATGGCACAAGGCCTCTGGAATGTGGTTACATGGTTCCCTCCTCTCTGAGCTCAGTATTTCTGTCATTAACTCAAATGCAGGCAGTGAAGGCGTGTGCATCAGAGGTGGCTGCTGACAGTGACAGAGTTGGGCAGGAGAGTTAATGTCTGGGGCCTGTGGGTCGATTGACTTGGATTCCAAAGGCTCAACAGGTTGGGGGCAACTTTAACACATGAGGTAACTAGGGACAAATGTGAGATCCTTCACTGTGATTCCCCCAAACACCTGCACAGGTCCTGGGTGGCTTAGTCGTGGAGCAGCTGATACAGTCAGTTCAGTTGGGGGCCATGCTGTGGCCTAGGCTGCACTCCACAATGCCCCCCCACCAAAGGGGTGGTCTCTATGTGCTCTGTTCTGATGTTCTCAATAACCCCACCTGGAGCACTGTGTCTCACAGAGAGCTCCACGCTTGAAGGAATCTGCAAACTAGAGTCCACGTAGGAGAGGGAACCGAGAACACATCAGGGGACCTGGGACTCATAGGGCCAAGGAGCAGGGGCCCATGAGGGCTGTAGCCGCTGCCTCCAAGTGCTCTGGCTGCTGTGGGAAAGGACCACACCGCTTGGGAGGGTCCCCAGGCTGGAGCTGGGGTGTAGATGCCAGCGAAGGAGAGTTGAGTTCAGTGGATGAAAGAACGTGGCTCCAGCACGTTTTCCGAACATGCCTCCTGATACCGAGTTCCTTGTTCTCTGGGCTTCATGCAAGCTCAGGCATCCAGAAGCATGAGAGAGGAAGCAGATGGCTGACCTTGAGCCTAAAAGCCATTGCTACCCAGAGATGACACTGACGGGGTCCTGTCCTCCCAGGCTCACAGAGAGAAGTGATGGTGAGAAAAGGCATAGATGCGTAACTGCTAGACGGAGACCACAGAAGCCATGACCAGGAGCCACAGAATCCAGAGATTGAGTGGAGGGACGGGTTGCCTTCNTGGTGATAAATCTGTAATGGAGCTGGCTTGAATTTAAAAGACCTTCATGGGGCTTCCCTGGTGGCTCAGTGGTAAAGAATCCACCTGCCAATGCAAGAGACACAGGTTGATCCCTGGTCCAGTAAGTAAGATTCCATATGCCGCAGAACAACTAACTCACAACTTCTGAGCCTGCTCTCTAGAGACCGGGAACCACAACTGCTGAGCCCGGGTGCCACAACTACTGAAGCCCGTGTGGGAGCCCATGCTCCACAATAAGAGAAGCTGTTGCAATGAGAAGCCCACAAGCTGCAACAAGAGATTGCCCCTGCTCGCCTCAGCTAGAGAAAAGCTCCCATAACAACAAAGACCCGGCACAGCCAAAAATAAAGAAATAAAACTATATATAAAGAAACCCCTCATGACATATTTGTTGACGCTTTTGGGGACTGTGGCCTGGGTGGCACAGTTCGGAGTATGCTTTGCTGAGTCTTTGAACAGCTGATCCAAAAGGCTTCTGATTAAAGGCAGACATGGCACAAGGCCTCTGGAATGTGGTTACATGGTTCCCTCCTCTCTGAGCTCAGTATTTCTGTCATTAACTCAAATGCAGGCAGTGAAGGCGTGTGCATCAGAGGTGGCTGCTGACAGTGACAGAGTTGGGCAGGAGAGTTAATGTCTGGGGCCTGTGGGTCGATTGACTTGGATTCCAAAGGCTCAACAGGTTGGGGGCAACTTTAACACATGAGGTAACTAGGGACAAATGTGAGATCCTTCACTGTGATTCCCCCAAACACCTGCACAGGTCCTGGGTGGCTTAGTCGTGGAGCAGCTGATACAGTCAGTTCAGTTGGGGGCCATGCTGTGGCCTAGGCTGCACTCCACAATGCCCCCCCACCAAAGGGGTGGTCTCTATGTGCTCTGTTCTGATGTTCTCAATAACCCCACCTGGAGCACTGTGTCTCACAGAGAGCTCCACGCTTGAAGGAATCTGCAAACTAGAGTCCACGTAGGAGAGGGAACCGAGAACACATCAGGGGACCTGGGACTCATAGGGCCAAGGAGCAGGGGCCCATGAGGGCTGTAGCCGCTGCCTCCAAGTGCTCTGGCTGCTGTGGGAAAGGACCACACCGCTTGGGAGGGTCCCCAGGCTGGAGCTGGGGTGTAGATGCCAGCGAAGGAGAGTTGAGTTCAGTGGATGAAAGAACGTGGCTCCAGCACGTTTTCCGAACATGCCTCCTGATACCGAGTTCCTTGTTCTCTGGGCTTCATGCAAGCTCAGGCATCCAGAAGCATGAGAGAGGAAGCAGATGGCTGACCTTGAGCCTAAAAGCCATTGCTACCCAGAGATGACACTGACGGGGTCCTGTCCTCCCAGGCTCACAGAGAGAAGTGATGGTGAGAAAAGGCATAGATGCGTAACTGCTAGACGGAGACCACAGAAGCCATGACCAGGAGCCACAGAATCCAGAGATTGAGTGGAGGGACGGGTTGCCTTCTGGTGTGGAAGATGGGAACAGTTTGAACTGGAGGATGGGTCAAGTTAGGGCTTAAGGAAATTGTTGTGTTATTGGGGGGGGGGGGAGGGAAGAAGATGTCTTTTAGGAGGTATACAGCTTGAATAGCAAGTAGGTGTGGGGAGCAGTCCCGAGGTTGGCTTTTGTGACCACAGACGTGAGATGCCGTAGAGCTGGTGGGACAGGTAAGTGAGGTGAGGGCTAGGGAGGCAACTCAATGCACTGATACACCCCAAGTGCAGAAACGTCATGCGATCAAAGGAAAGGCATTTATGTGCTGCTTATTCTTATTCTGAGTTTTCCAGGTTAAAAACAACCTTTAATGGCCTCTTCCTTCACAGCCCTGTTTAGGCACCACCTCCTCGGGGAAGCCTCCCCTGACCCCACCTTCCATACTCTCCTGGCCTGCCTGAGGGGCTTCTGTTTGTGTGCTGCCCCTGCGTGTCCCAAACCTTGCTGTGACCTGCCTGTGAACTGTCATTGAGTATGGGAGTATTGTATTTACTCAGATCTCTATCCCTAGGGCTTAACACCATGTCTGGCACCAAGCAGATCCCCAATCCAAGTTTGTAGAATGACTGAATGTTGACTGACTTCCAAAAGCTCACCTGAAATTGAATGTATGGTGATACAGAAGTCACAACCTCACATCATTTCTTTTTCGGCCGTGTTCTATTCTTTATTTTTTTTTTTTTTTTACTTTTTACTTTATTATTTTTTTTACTTTTTACTTTATTTTTATTTTTATTATTTTTTTATACTTTATTATTTTCTTTACATACAATTGTATGTAAAGCATAAAATTGCTTTACAAAGTTGAGTTAGTTTCTGCTGTACAATGAAGTGAATCAGTTATACGTATACATACACCCCTCCAGGCCCTCTACCCCATCCCACCCCTCTGGGTCATCACGGAGCACTGAGCTGAGCTGCCTTGCTATCCTGCATGTTCCCACTAGCTATCTGTTTCACATACGGTAGCATATACATGGTGGGCTGTCGTCTCTGGGGTCGCACAGAGTCGGACACAACTGAAGCGACTTAGCAGCAGCAGCAGCAGCAGCAGCAGCATGTACATGTCGCTCCCAGTCTCCCAGTTCATCCCACCTGGCCCTTCCCTCACTGGGTCCACAGGCCCTTTCTCTGCACCTGCCTCTCTGCTCCTGCTCTGCACACAGGTTCCTCTGTATCATTCTTTTTTAGATTTCACACTTAACTCATTCATGTATGTTTGTTTCTGTCTTTCTCACTTGGGTCGCTCTTCTTTCTGAGCTCTAGAAAGAAGAGGTAGGCGAGGCCCTCCACGATGTTGACTTCCAGCAGCTGAAGATCGAGAATGCTCAGTTTTTAGAGACGATTGAAGCGAGGAATCAAGAGCTGATCCAGATGAAGCTGGCATCTGGAAACACCCTGCAGATCCTTAACGCATACAAAGTAAGATCCAAGCTCATGCCCCGGTGCCTGGGGTTTCCCGAGCCACGGCGAGGGTCTGGGACATCACTGTGGCTTCACTGAGAGCCTAGGCATCCTACGCTCCCCTGTTGCTCTCTGATTTCTCCCAACAAAGCCATATTTCCTGCTGTTGCTGCTGCTACGTCGCTTCAGTCGTGTCCAATTCTTTGCAACCCCATGGACTGCAGCCTAACAGGCGCCTCCATCCATGGGATTTTCCAGGCAAGAGTATTGGAGTGGGTTGCCATTGCCTTCTCCAGCCATATCTCCTAAAATCCCCCAAATGTCTCTATAACCTTGACTATGTGTTAAAACCAGTTGAGGAGCCTTTTTTTTTTTTTTTAAGATAGACACACTAGCTTAACCCCAACCAATTGAATTAGGAGGTGAGAGCCATATGTTTTTTTAACTCCCCAGATGACTTTTATGCACTGTGAGTTTTAAGAACCAGCCACAATTAGGGCTCTATTTAATTTAGTCTGTAATAAGCACTTCCCTGGGGCTTCCCTGGTGGCTCAGTGGTAAAGAACCCACCTGCCAATGCAGGAGACTTGGGCTCGATCCCTGTCTTAACGGGGAAGATGCCCTGGAGAAGTAAATGGCAAACCACTCCAGTATTCTTGCCTGGGAAATCCCATGGACAGAGGAGCCTGGTGGGCTACAATCCCTGGAATCGTAAGAGAGTCAGATACAACTGAGCAACTAAACAACAATAAGTACTTCCCTGCTTAAAACTCTGCAAAGGAAATCAGCTATAAATTAAAAAAAAAAAAAACACAATTCCATTTAATTCCATTTTCATTTACCTCAATATATTTTCTGACTTCTTCAACAAAGTCTTCATTGATTGAAAAAAAAACAAAACCCTTTATCTACACAGAACTGTTTTTGGCAAGAAAGAGGCAGTATTGATAATTAAGCAGGGACTATGGGCATGAGCATGGCCTGTCCCTGGCAGACCAGGCTGTCCGGTCACTCTACTGGCAACTGTCTGATGTGGTGGCCTATCTATCCTGCCCACTGGCCTAGGAGACAAGGGTGGTTTTTACAGAAGAACATTTGCAACTGATTTTGATAGAGAACACTCCCTTTGATACCCAATTAAGTAAAATTGATTTCTCCCCTAGAAATTTCATTCCTCTCATTTGTAGATTGGTATCCCAAAATATTATACTTAATTATTTCATTTTGAATTTTATCAATACAACAATTGTGGCAGTTTGTTTTTTTCTCTTGTTAATATAATTATACAGTATCAGTTTTGCCTCTTGGCCTGCAAAGGCCTGAAATATTTCCCATCTAACCTTTTACAGAACAAGGCTGCTGACCCTTGGCCTAGTGCCTTGGTGGCAACAGCAGCCACGGACTTAGGTAGCTCACAAGTAAACTTCATTTGGCCCACACGGTGTCATTTAAAAATGTGAATTCAAATGTGTTTATATTAGGTTTATGTTTGTTCAATGTTTCCCCTTTACAAATGAAAAACCTGAGGCTGAAAGAGGGAGAGTAATTGCTGGATTCAAGCCACATGCTGTGACGGAGCTAGGGCTCCTAGTCCAGTATGTGTCCTGCCTTACCCACTGCCTTCTTCTGGCAAAATGTGTGTAGACAAGGTCATGCTCACATTCTGAAATTCTTGTGTCCAGCTGGAGAGCTGTGAGGTATGTGGTTACATCACACTGGACCTTGATCTGATCCTGAGGAATCAGCTAAGTGGCCCCGGGCCAGTCTGGTCTTGTGGGGAAAAGTCAGGGCTTTGGAGTGGAGCTTCTGGCTGTAAAATATTAATATGACAGCCAGGCCCAGGTCTTGAGCTCCAGAACACATAGTGCAGATTGATGGTGATACCCAAGTGGCTGGAACACAGGCCGTGGTGGGCAGGATGGGAGCCATTCTGGTCAGAATCCCAGGGGCTAGGGTGCCTGTCAGCCTGTTGAGAATAACAACAAGCAGATGGTGAAGCTGGGAGGAGACGCCTACAGGAGCCCTAAGGTGACACAGCCTGAAGCTGAGAGAGACACAGTTTGACTTTTCTGTATCTCAGTTCTCAGGTCTCCTGCGGAAAGCAGGGCCCAGCACTGGTGAGTTGTAGAGTCAGGCTTACCTGGGTTTGAATGGGGACTCCACTGGGAACCATGGGCCGATGCTTCCCCCCTCAGGAGCAGGTTTTTGTGACTGCCCACCAGGACAGAGCTTAACTGGTCAGTGATGTGTCCCTAGCACTGAGGACAATGGCAAAGCAGGGGCTCAGTCAGAATTGTCAAAAAACTGCTAAAAATCCAGAAGTATGTTTACGGATGGATGGGCAGCAGGTTGGATCATTTTCATTTTAACGTCAAACACCCAAGTGTGAGATGCCATTAAAAATATGTAGCATGGGACTTCCCTGGTGGTCTAGTAGCTAAGAAGACTCCTTGCTCCCAATACAGGGACCTGGGATTGATCCCTGGTCAGAGAACTAGATCCCACATGCCGCTGCAGGTAAAGATGAAAGATCCTGCAGGCCACATCTAAGACTCAGCACAACCAAATAAATACATACTTCTAAAATAATAAAAAAATATGTAGAATAACTTGCCACTATTACTCAATATATGAGAACCTGTGGCTCACTAGGCACAGGGCTAAGTGCTGAGGGTTTAGCCATGAAGGAGACAGACACAGTGTCTTCTCTTCTCTGAGTTTTATGAGTGAGTCTCAGTCAAGGGAGCCCCTGGGGCATCCCTGGTGGCTCCATGGTAGAGAGTCTGCCTGCCGTTGCAGGGGACATGGGCTCAATCCCTGGTCTGAGAAGACCCCACGTGTGAAAGCTCACATGCTCACAGTAGCATCCATATGTCCAATTGATGGTGGTCATATGCCACGTGCTCTCTGTGTATCAGGCACTGTGCTCGACACTTTACCAGTATTTGTCTCTGTTAAGCCTTTCCTGGTGGCTTGGACAGTAAAGGATCTGCCTGCAATGCAGGAGACCCAGGTTTCATCCCTGGGTTGAAAAGATCCCCTAGAGAAGGAAATGGGAACCCACTCCAGTATTCTTGCCTGGAGAATTCCATGGACAGAGGAGCCTAGAGGGCTATAGTCCATGGGATCACAAAGAATCAGATACGACTGAGTGACTAAGCACCACAACCCTACAAAGCAGTCAGGCCAAGTCTAGAGAGGTTCTCTTAGTAAACGGTGGGGTGGGATTTGAGTCCAGGTGTGTCTGGGTGCTTTGCAGGTGAGAAGCCTCCCGAGGTCCTCCCCTGCCCCTTAGGCACCAGGATTCTGAAAATCTGGAGTCATAAGAAGGACAGACCCAAGTTCCTGGATGGTCCGGAATAAAGAGTTGTCTGTCTCTTTTTCCTATAGCGATCATCTTTGCTCAAGACTTCCCGTGTTGTTATATTGCAGAGCAAGCTACACCACGCCATGGAAACGTCCCTCAATCTGACCAAGGAGTTCTTGCTGAGAAAAGAGTTACTTGAAAAAATTGAAAAAGAAACCCTACAAGCAGAGGAGGTAGGCAAGGGTAAAACATGCTCTTTCTGGTGTTTTTCTCCTGTCAACAAGGACTCTGAGTCGCCACCTTGGTTTTTGTCTAGAAAAGCCTTAGATCAGAAAACTCAAAACAGGGGAGAAGGCTCCCAGTCCATGGTGTTGGCATTTTAATTACTGCTGGGTTAGAATCTAGAGTCAGAAATCATCTAGAAACCACAGAGTCCAAATCACCCTTGAGAATTCCTTAAGTGGCTCACAAGGTACCAAATTCAAAGTATAGTGTATTCAACCTGGCAAAAAAATGTATGATGCGTGTAATAATGTAACCAATATAAGAAAACTCACAGCAAATGATAACATTCTATGCAAAGGAGAGATAGCTTTTTAAACATGGAGCTCTCACTTGGTATGATGGCTGCTCAGATGGTAGACTTGTGACCTCTGTCCCAGTGCACTCCAGGGCCTGTGGTCACCATGTGAACATCTGAGCTCCCTCCATCTGCATGGGGGTTGAGTGCTCTCAGAATTTGGCTGAGAACATAGAGTTGAATTCCCGCAACCTAAATGCACCTGGGATCCTCAAAAGGGACTTTGGGGGGAAGATGGGGGACAATGAGCCCTGGACTTGTATTCTGAAGCCCTGGCATCAGATTTGGTGTTGCCAGTCTTTAGCCTCGAATAAGCCTTTGAAGTAGACAGAACTCAGTTTCTGTATCCTGGCAAAAGATGTCACAGCCTTTGTTGTGGTGATCAGACAGGGTGCTTTGTCAACCTCTTACAACCATCCACCTGTTCAGTTATTACTATCATTGTCTCAAATGAGTCTGAAGTGTCCCTGACACTGCCTACAACAGTCCCGAAGCCACAGGATTACTACATCTGACTCAGTTTTGCCATGGTGTCTGCATCGTATTCTTGGTGGAGAGCCTGAATCCTTTGCAAAAAAAAAAAAAAAAAAAGCCGGTCTCAGTACAGAGTGGCCTATAACAAAATCAAAGCAAAGACCTGTGTATTCTCTCTATGTGGAATTCCTGTGGTCCTTCTTTGTTTGGGTTGATACTTCTTAGATGACAAGTAAAATGTGAGATCAATCTTTAAAAGCCTGGCGTTAACTACTTAGTATATTTTCATTTTCTTAACTTTTAAAAAACAGCTCAATTGGGATATAATTCATGTATCAAATAATGTATCAATTTAAAGTGTAGATTCGAGTGGCTTATAGTATATTCCCAGAGTTGCATAACCACCAGCTTAAGTATTTTTGAACATTTTCATCACCTCGGAAAGAAACCCTGGATCCACTAGACATCCTTCATTTTACCTCACCTCATTCCCATCTGCCAACCACTCACTCACTTTAGTCACTCGGTCGTGTCCGATTCTTTGTGACTCCATGGACTGCAGCACGCCAGGCCTCCCTGTCTATCACCAACTCCCGGAGTCTACCCAAACTCATGTCCATTGAGTCAGTGATGCCATACAACAATCTCATCCTCTGTCTCCCCCTTCTCCACCTGCCCTCAATCTTTCCCAGCATCAGGGTCTTTTAAAATGAGTCAGCTCTTTGTATCAGGTGGCCAAAGGATTGGAGTTTCAGCTTCAATATCAGTCCTTTCAATGAACACCCAGGACTGATCTCCTTTAGGGTGGACTGGTTGGATCTCCTTGCAGTCCAAGGGACTCTCAAGAGTCTTCTCCAACACCATGGTTCAAAAGTATCAATTCTTTGGTGCTCAGCTTTCTTTATATCTATACAGTTTTCTCATATCTATACATGACTACTGGAAACACCATAGCCTTGACTAGATGAAGTTTTGTTGGCAAAGTAATGTCTCTGCTTTTTAATATATTGTCTAGGTTGGTCATGACTTTCCTTCCAATGAGTAAGCATCTTTTAATTTCATGGCTGCAGTCACCATCTGCAGTGATTTTGGAGCCCCCCAAATAAAGTCTCTTACGTTTACATTGTTTTCCCATCTGTTTGCCATGAAGTGATGGGACAAGATGCCATGATCCTAGTTTCCTGAATGTTGAGTTTTAACCCAACTGTTTCACTCTCTTCTTTCACTTTCATCAAGAGGTTCTTTAGCTCTTCTTTGCTTTCTGCCCTAAAGAAGGTGTCATCTGCATATCTGAGGTTATTGATATTTCTCCTGGCAATCTTGATTCCAGTTTATGCTTCATCCAGTCCAGCATTTCTCATGATGTACTCTGCATATAAGTTAAATAAGCAGGGTGACAATATACAGCCTTGACGCATTCCTTTCCCAATTTGGAACCAGTCTGTTGTTCCATGTCCAGTTCTACCTGTTACTTCCTGACCTGCATACAGATTTCTCAAGAGGCAGGTCAGATGGTCTGGTATTCCCATCTCTTTCAGATTTTTCCACAGTTTATTGTGATCCACACAGTCAAACGCTTTGGCATAGTCCNAGAAGAGCTAGGACATTACCATGATCTTGTATCTGTCCATGTATTCCGCCCTCTATCTTTTCTCTTACTCTTTGTTTAATAATAATCAGTTCACCCATTATGCATGCTTAAACTACATATTGAGTATATGGGCAAGAATTTCTCTAGGGTGTATATACTAGAAGTAGGGTTCCTAGGTCAGAGGATCTGTTCAGTTCCGTTCAATTCAGTTCAGTCGCATCCGACTCTTTGCGACCCCATGGACTGCAGCACGCCAGGCTTCCCTGTACAGCACCAACTCTGTAGAAAACCATAGCTTTGACTAGACGGATCTTTGTTGGCAAAGTAATGTCTCTGCTTTTTAATATGTTGCCTATGTTAATATGTTGTCATAGCCTTTCTTCCAAGGAGCAAGTATCTTTTAATTTCATGGCTGCAGTCACCATCTGCAGTGATTTTGGAGCCCAAGAAAATAAAGTCGCTCACTATTTCCATTATTTCTAAACCATCTATTTGCCATGAAGTGATGGGACCAGATGCCATGATCTTTGTCTTTTGAATGTTGAGTTTTAAGCCAGCTTTTTCACTCTCCTCTTTCACTTTCATCAAGAGGCTTTTGGTTCCTCTATGCTTTGTGCCCTAAGCATGGTGTCATCTGCATATCTGAGGTTATTGATATTTCTCCCAGCAGTCTTGATTCCAGCTTGTGCTTCATCCAGCCCAGCATTTCGCATGATGTACTCTGCATATAAGTTAAATAAGCAGGGTGACAATATACAGCCTTGAAGTACTCCTTTCCCAATCTGTTAGGATATATCTATCTTTAGAAGATAAGGCTAAATTGTTTTCCAGGGAGGCTGTAACAATTTGCACTCATACCAGCAGCATATATGGGTCCTGCTGATCTATGCCCTTTCTAACCCTTGCTATCGTCAGCCTTAATTTTTGGCCAATCCAACAGTTATATATGATATCTCATTGCTAATTTTCATTTCTCTAATTATTAATAAGGTCAAGGTTATTTCCCCACATGCTTATTCTCTCCAGAGTTAATGCCTGTGTCTTTTGCCCTTTTTTTCTATTGAGTTCTTAATGGTATATGAGAATTCTTGATACATTTTGAATATTGTTCACTGTACATATTGTGAATATCTTCAACCAGTTGTGGCCTATGTTTTCACTTTTGATTTCTTTATGCTGTTTTGATTAAACGGGATTGGATTTTGTCAAATAATTTTTTGGTATCAGTTAAGACAATCATTGGAAGAAGAAATGGCAACCCACTCCAGTATCCTTGTCCAGGAAATCCCATGGACAGAGGAGCCTGGCAGGTTAAAGTCCACAGGGTAGAAAAAGAGTCAGACATGACTGAACAGCTACATAAGATAATCATATGGTTATTCTCAAAATTGTTAGTGTGATTAATAAAATGTACAGACTTTCTCAAGCCACTGAAATTTAGGGACTAATATTTTGTCTTTTTATACACTACTATTTGCCAATGTTTTATATAGCATTTTTGGCATCTGTGTTTGTGAGTTAGATTGACTTGTAATTTTCCTCTCTCATTTTATCAGTTTTAAGGCCCTGTGGAATTTTGGGGAGATAGAAATGATATGTTCTCTGAAATTCTGCAAAATTCAATTGAAAACTGTCTACGTCTGCTGTTTGTGGGTAAATTTCTAAAGCCTGTTTAATTTTTTTAGTGCCTCTAGGTAGCGTGGTAGGCTGCAGTCCATGGGGTTGCTGAGGGTCGGACACGACTGAGCGATTTCACTTTCACTTTTTGCTTTCATGCATTGGAGAAGGAAATGGCAACCCACTCCAGTGTTCTTGCCTGGAGAATCCCAGGGACGGAGGCGGCTGGTGGGCTGCTGTCTATGGGGTTGCACAGAGTTGGACACGACTGAAGTGACTTAGCAGCAGCAGCAGCAGGACAATGCTGACTATTCATCTTCAGGCACTTTGGTTAGTTATGTTTCTCTAGAAACTTTTCCATTTTTGTTTGCTTTTAAATTAAATCACTGACTCGATGGACGTGACTCTGAGTGAACTCCGAGAGTTGGTGATGGACAGGGAGGCCTGGTGTGCTGCGATTCATGGGGTCACAAAGAGTCGGACACGACTGAGCGACTGAACTGAACTGCACTGAAGGACTAACACTATCATTTAAAATCTGTATTATGAAAGTTAACACCCTTTTTCATTCCTAGTATTGTTTATTCATGCCTCTCGTCTACTCTTTACCAGTTTATCCAGAGTTTCCGTTTACCTGTGCTTTCAGAATCAATTTTTGTCTTTGTTGATCTTTACGTTTTTGTTTTTGGATTTTATTTTTTAAAGAATTTTTTGGGTATCTTCGTACATTTGTTTTCTATCTTATTACTAGTATCTGTTTTTAAAAAGTACTAGTACTGGCTTGTTACTCTGTATCTTGATATTCTGGTTTATTCTCTGCATTTAGATGTATTAGCTGTTTTCGTCTACCTTCATTGAGTTTATTTTGTCTTCTTTTTCTAAAATTTTAGGTTGGACATTCAGCTTATGGATATTCTTGCCCTCTTTTCTAAAATAAACATTTAAGACTTTGTATTTCCCTGTATCTTTTAAGTTTGATACATTGTGCTTTCCTTAACATTCATTTCTAATATTTTAATGTTTTCATTATGATTATTTTTGACTCTTGAACTACTTAGAAGTGTGCTTTTAAATTTCCGACTGTATGACTAGTTCTATTTAACTTTTCCTAGCTATCTCTAACACAACTGGATTGAAGAATATCTGTGTGATACTGATTCTTCAAAATCTCCAAGGCTTGCTCTTGGCTTAATACGTAATAAGAAACTTTTTAACTGTTCCATGTTTGCTTGAGAAAATGCAAACTATCTCTGCCCATCAATTCACCTTCAGTTTGTTGACCGTTCTCTTCTGTATCTCTGATTTTCTGTCTTGCCTATCAATAATTAAGAAAAGTGCTTCCTATCATGGTGACTTAATCAATTTCTTACTAGCATCATAGCCAGTTTTGCTTTGTGCTTTGAAGCTATTTTACTAGACACATAAATTTTAAATTGTCATATTTTCCTGATGAATTGAACTACAGTTTTCTGTCGTTATTCTTTGCAGCTGTATTCTATGAAGTTGTGATAAACACTGAATTAAGGAATACTGAACCATTGCTCTTTGGGGAAATATTAGGCTAGGTTCACATAAGCCTCTCATTATAAAGTTTTCATCAATTAATCAATATGTAATCTTGTTTTATGTGGGTTTCTGTCTCAAGGCACCTTATGTAGTACGTATTGTTTATTTGTTAACATTAAACATGTGGCCAACACCACTGTAACTCATGCCTGAATGAAGCTTCTCCAATCCATGCATTTTCTCATAACCCTTCTTGTGCATAGGGATGCTAGACACCAGCACTGTGCTTTGGGACCATTTTAAACAAGCAAAATCACCAACAAAAAGCACAGAAATACAAAAACTACAGCACTAAATAGACAGCCAAACAGATGGTTGTTTCTAGTATGAGCTAAAACAGGAAGCTGTTCAACCTCAGCTGGAACATGCTTGTTGAGTGACTCAAAATTTCATCACTCTGTGTCTGCTTGAGAATGACTGCAAAGCACTGTAAGTGTTTATTTTAGGGTTAAAATAAAGTTCAATGAGTAGGCAAACATGCAAATGCAGAATTCATGATAATGTGTATTGACTATATTTATGATTTCTATCCCTAATAATACCCTTAGTCTTAAAAGTTTACTTTGTCTGACATGAGTATAACTATGCCTACTCTGTATCTGTTGATGTTTCTTTTTCCATGCTTTTACTTTTTTTTTTTTTAGCTCACGCAGATGCTGCTTCTTTTTATTTATTTATTTATGATTTATTTCTGGCTGCACTGGGTCTTTGTTGCTGCATGCAGGCTTTCTCTGGTTGTGGGAGCAGGGGCTGCTATCTGGTGCAGTGTGTGGGCTTCTTGCGGTGGCTTCTCTTGTTGCAGAGCTCGGGCTGTAGGACGCACAGGCTTCAGTAGCTGCAGCGCTCGGGCTCAATAGTTGCAGCTTGTGGGCTTTAGAGAGGGGCTCAGTATTTGTGGCACATGGACTTTGTTGCCTTGCAGCGTGTGGGACCTTCCTGGACCAGGGATCAAACCCAAGTCCCTTGCATTGGCAGGTGAATCTTTAACCACTGGACCACCAGGGAAGTCCATCCATGCTTTTACTTTTTCACTTTCAACCTTTCTGTAATTTTATGCTTCAGATGTATCCCTTATGAATAGTACATTGTTGGGTTTTTTAAAAAAATGAACTCCAGTCTGGCAATTTCTGTCTTTTTAACTGGCATGTATACTCTTTATATTGATTGGGATTATTGGTATATTTGGAGTTGTTTTACTATCTTCATTAAAAAAAAAAATGTTTGTTCCACTTTTTCTGAGCTTTCTCTCCTTCTTTCTTGCCTTTTTGGCTTATGTTTTGTTTTGCCTGGTTCACATTTTCTTGCTACTGGTTTAAAATTTTTACAGTCTACTTCTAATCTTGTAGAAGGTACCACTCAAGCTATCTCTCCATGCACATTTAACTTCATCACCTCTGATATTAATTTTTATATTAACTCCCCCATGATAATACTACCACCTTAGAAGGCTTCCACCTTAATCTCCCCTCATGACTTATATACTATTCTCATTCTATATTTTAGCTCTTTCTTTAACCCCATACATTATAGTTTTTAAATTACTATGATTACAATTGTGATTTTATTGTTTGCATTTAAACAATATTTACCACATTTTTTGCTCACTATATTTTGTATCTTAGACTTTATGTCTACATCTGTATCTCTTCCCCAATGAATCTCTTTCAGAAGTTTTCTTTAGTATGGGTTTCTTTTATTTTTATTTTTTTTAGTACAGCTTTCTTAATGATAAAAATGTATCAGGATTTGCTAGTCTTTAAATGTCCTTGTGCGCTTCTTTTCTTGAGAAACCATTTTGGTGGCACACAACTCTAGGTTAAGAGATATTTCGTTCAGTCCTCAGAAGGTGTTTTTCCCCTTGTTTTCTGGATTCCACTGCTTTGAGAAGGATCCTGTCAGTCTAACTGTTGTTTCTTTATAAA
This sequence comes from Neotragus moschatus, assembly GCA_006410615.1. Lineage (NCBI taxonomy): Eukaryota > Metazoa > Chordata > Mammalia > Artiodactyla > Bovidae > Neotragus > Neotragus moschatus. Next base: position 174,205 of record SJYA01002356.1, read on the forward strand.
TTATCTGTCCTTTCTCTCTGGCCCTTTTTAAGATCTTCTTGTTTTGGATGTACTATGCTTTCATTATGGTGAGTTGAAGCATGAATTTCTTTTTATTTGTGCTTTTTGGGGTATGCTATACTTTCTGGATTTGTGTTTTTATGTTTTATTATAGATTCTGGAATGATCTCAGCTCTTTTCAAATACTGCTGCTTCAGGCTTTCTATTCTTCATATACTTTTCATATTTGTATCTTCTGGTCACTGGACTGCATTCTGGGTGGTCACTGTGGATATACATCCTAGTTTGCTTAATTCTCTCTCTCTCTAATTTACTATCCAACCATCCTCTGGAAGTGTTTTCAACTCAACAAAGAAACGTTTTTATTTCCCGAATATCTATTTTCAAGGTCTCTGTGTCCGATTGTACCTTTTTGGTCCTCACCTTTGTCACTGCATCCTTCATTTCTTTGACCATTTCATAAATATCTGTTTTATATTTGGTATCTGACAGTTCAAAGATCTGCTAGTTGAGAGGTGGAAGAACTCTAAATATGTTTTCTATATTATCTGTTAACTCTTAGACAAAATGGCTTGGCTTCCCAAGTACCTTCCTAATAACGATGGAAGTGAGTTTCTTCTTCAACTGGGAAGTCCTATGGACCTAAACTGGGAACCCGTCTTTCCAGAGAGTTTGCTCATGCTGCTGGGCATTAGGTTTCCCTAGTAGCCCAGATGGTAAAGCATCTGCCTGCAATGCGGGAGACCTGGGTTCAACCCCCTGGGTTGGGAAGGTCCCCTGGAGAAGGAAATGGCAACCCACTCCAGTATTCTTGCCTGGAGAATTCCATGGACAGAGAAGCCTGGTGGGCTACAGTCCATGTGGTCGTAACGAGTTGGACACGACTGAACGACTAACACACACACTGGTCACCAGAGAGCATCACTACCAGGGGCTGTGGCTTGGCTTTCCACCCTCCCTGCATGTTAAGCATTTTAACATTTGTGCCCCTTAGAGCACTTGCCCCTAAAGCCATTGCATTAACAGCTCAAGTCTCAGCTCATTTTTCTTGAAACCGTTTCCTAAAGCTTGTGGGAACAAAGGTCATCCCAGGGTGTGTCCTCTGCACAGTTTTGCAGTAAGAGGGCTCCTCAGACCACCCAGTCTGCAGTGATGCTCAAAACCAAAAAAGCTTGAGCTTTTCCGCAGACCACACGTTAGAAACTGGACTCATGGGCTCCCAGTAGAGCAAAATGTAATTTCCAGGTAGTCATTGTGGTACTTCCTATTCCACTTTTGGATTTCTTTGTTGCTGTTGTTTGGTTTGCCTCACCTAGATTTTTGGCTGCTTTCTCAAACTCATCATGCTGTCAGATTCATTTATATCAGAAGTGAATCACGCTTGGGTTCCAGCCACTCCTTTTCTGAATTACAGTATTCACGCTTCTATTTTTATCACTATTTTTAAACTTCACGGAAACTCTTTTAGCCATCCCCTCATTTTTGTGAATTGGGGCTATAACATGGCACAGGCCTGATATTCCCACAGGCCTCGGAGTGGACCTGTGACCCGAGGCAGGCTCATCAGATTCTCCCCTCCCTGGAATTCGAGTCTTGAGCCAAAGGGTAGAAAGACCAAAATAGCTGGAGCCACTGGGCCAGACCAACAGCAGTCTGTGCTAGCTCCGCTGCCTCGCTGAGAGTTCCTCTCTGACACTTGGATCTGCCATAAACAAGCTCAGAACCCACCAGCAAACTTCTATATAGGACAGAAAAGTCCAAGGCAGGCATGGGTGTGTGTGCACAGAGGCATTAAAGATTTGTAGAGCAGAAGGAACTAGGAGGTTTGAGCTTCATCTTTGAGTTTTGGACCTACAGACCTCCCAGTCTCTGATGCAGCTTTGAGGGTCTAAGAGCAGAGGTATTGACCCAGGTCCCATACAGCGAATGCGTCGGCAGCCACTGAGGACTGGAGGGATGAAAACCAAATGTTCCAGGGCAACCAGCTCTTCTCTCATTGCTTAGATCTGGAGGCGTCTGTAAAATGCACATGGTACATGTGTACAGATGTGTGCACATGTACGTATACACATGCAGGCCTGCACATTTGTACACATGTGAAGAGCTCCCATTCCTCTGTGTCCCCCCACCCCCGCATCATGTACCTGGCCCCTTTGTCACTCAGAGATGACCAGCTGGCACTCCGCAGGTTGGAATTGGCCTATCTGAGAATTCAGTTTGGACCTCATAGTAGTGACTAAAAACTGGATTTCCAACAATTAAAAAAAATCCAGGGCTTCCCAGATGGCTCAGTGGTAAAGAATCTGCCTGCCAATACAGGAGACACAGGCTCCATCCCTGATCCAGAAAGATCCCACATGCCGTGGTGGAACTAAGGCGGGGCGCCACACCTACTGAGCCTGTGCTCTAGGGCCTGGAGCCACAGCTGTGAAGCCTGAGCGCCCTAGAGGCTGTGCTCCACAACATGAAAAGCCACCACAATGCGAAGCCCACACACGGTGACTAGAGAGTAGCCTCCTCTCACCACAGCTAGAGAGAAGCCCATGCAGCAACAAAGACCCGGCACAGTCAAAAATAAGGTTACTTTTAAAAACTCTAAGTATTTTCCATAGATAATGGATATCTGACTTCTCGCAAAAGGAAGAAAGAAAACCAACCCAAAATACCTGATAACATTGGGCCCACATTCCAGTATGGCGACTTAGAGCTCAGAGGTAGCTGCATACCAGCAGTGTTTCCAGACTGCCACAGACCCCACCATTCCCTATTACCTTACAGCAGCCCGCCTGTGGGAGGAGCTTGGAGCTTGGAGTAATCGGAGAACTGGAAGAGAAGATGGAGAGGGGCGGGGAGGGAAGGGTGGAGGGC
>SJYA01002356.1:177172-244220 GCA_006410615.1 Neotragus moschatus
GGGGGGAGGGGGGAGGGAGGCTGGAAGCAAGAGAGGAATAGGAGAAGAGTAAACCAGGACGCATGCTTCAGTCTTACAGGAGGGTACAAAGTGTTTGAAAACGTCTTCCATCTGCCAGCCATCATCGTGACTAATGAAATCATGATCCCCATTTTTTGGACAGCAGGACTATACATATTTTCTGGGGGTTACATTTATTATTTTACTTCTTGCAGTACTCCTGCCAGGTGAATTTTATGATCTTCATTTGATACATGAGGAAACAGACTCAGGAGATAAGTATGTTGAGCCCAAACTTTAACCCAGATCTTCAAGACTTCCGACCACCTTTTTTCACTTAAAAAATATTGAAAATAAAAGCACAAAGGATAATACAGCAAACACTCATGAGTAAAAGTTAATTTTTTTCATATTTCTTTTTAAAAAATTAATATACAATCAACAGAGTGAAAAAGCAACCTACGGAAGGGGAGAAAATGTTAGCAAATCATATACCTTATAAGGAGTTAATGTCCAGGACATACAAACAGCTCCTACAACTCAACAACAAAAACATCAAATAACCTTATTTTAAAATGGACAAAAAACTGCATAGACACTTCTGCAGAGATGATATACAAATTGCCAACAAGTGCATGAAAAGATGCTCAATATTACTAATAATAGGGAAAGGAAAATCAAAACCACAATGAGATATCATGTCATAGTCCAATAAAAAAATAGTAAAGTAACAGAAACTAAATGTTGGCAAAGATGTGGAAAAATTGGAACCTTTGTGCACTATTGTTNACACTTCTGCAGAGATGATATACAAATTGCCAACAAGTGCATGAAAAGATGCTCAATATTACTAATAATAGGGAAAGGAAAATCAAAACCACAATGAGATATCATGTCATAGTCCAATAAAAAAATAGTAAAGTAACAGAAACTAAATGTTGGCAAAGATGTGGAAAAATTGGAACCTTTGTGCACTATTGTTGGGAAGGTAAAATGGTACAGCTGCTTTGGAAAATAGTACAGATGTTCCTCACAGGGAAAAAAAAAAAAAAGGAACTATGATCAGTGATCCCTTTTCTGAGTAAATATCCAAAAGAATTGAAAGCAAGGCCTCAGAGAGGTATTTTCATACCCAGGTTCACAGGAGCATGATTCACAGTATCCAAGAGGTAGAAGCAACCCAAATGCCCATTAACAGACAAATGGAAAAAGAAAATATGGTGTATATCCAGGATATGTATCCAGAATCCACAATGGAATATTCTTCAGACTTGAAATCCTGTCACATGGTACCACAAGGATGAAACTTGAGTACATTATGTTAAGTGAAATAAGCCAGTCACACATACACAAAATTACTGTGTGATTCTACTCATATGAGATACCTAGAGTAATCACATTATTCTAAGCAGAAAGTAGAGTAGTGACTGCCAGGAGCTGTGGAGAGAGTGGATGGGGAGTCTCAGTCATGCAAAACAAAAAAAAAGTTCTGGAGGTCTGAGTTACAACATTAGGAATATACATAACACTACTGCGCTGTATACTTAGATGTGGTGAAAATGGTAAACTTCATTCTTTTTTCCTACAATAAAAAAGAAAGAGATTAACATTACAGGGACCAGGGACGGGGCCCAACTGGGTATTCTCTTCCCCTCCTTCCCAAGGTCATCACTGACCTTGGGATGACGCCCTTTCCAAGGTCATCACTGCCATGTTGCTACCAATCACCCAGGCATCCATAAACACGATGCGGCTTCTGGGTGGTTTTTAAACAGTCTCACACCACATACCCTGCCGCCTGCTATTTCACTCCATGTTATTTTAAGATCTATTCCAGTCATTTTAATGTCGGTCAAGTATTCCACCTATACATATATTTCAGTGTATGTATTCATTCTCATGCTGATGGACATTTCCAATTTCTAAAATATTAACAATTCTGCAGAAAATTTTTTTGTACAGGTCTCCATATGGAAGCATACAGGATTTTGTATGTAACACTGTTACACTAACGAAACATCATTGCTTGACTGTGCTGAGTCAATGTAAAAATTAGTTTTTCTGGAAGAAGCTTTTCCTGGACATATTATAAAATGCATCAGCTTGTCACTGTATTTCTTAATGTCAGTGGCCAATGCCCTGAAGGAAATGGAAAATGTAACCTATATATGTTTTGCTGGGGCTCTGGATCCCCTATGGCAAGAATCTGATCTAGCAGCAAACCCCACGCATCTTGCCTCCTCCTTCTACTCACTGTAGGGCTGACGATTGCCCGGTTCCATCTGGGACCCTCTTGCAGTCCTGAAGGTTTGGAGTTTCCGAGGCCATGAGATCCAGCCACAGGCCACCAATGTTCAAGGGAAAAAAGCTGCCTATTTCCCAAGGATCTCCTTGCAGATTGCATCTGAGGCCTCGAGATCTTTTCCTAGTTAAGATGGCATTGCTAGGGGCTACTAGTGCCTTTAAAAACAAAGCCTGCATGGACAGGACTCTTCAGTACATAGAAGGAGGTACTGCTCCATGCCAGGACCTCCAGAAGGCCTAGGTCATCTGTTATTGAAGGAGAAAAGCTGTAAAACAGGATATGGACTTTGAGTTCATCTCTGGCTTTTTTTTTTTTCCAAGTATAATGAAAAGATAAGACATTGAAAACATCTGACAGGCCACATTCATACCCCGGAGGAGTCGATTAAGACTGTCGGGTGGGTGGGGAGAGGTAGGAATCTTTTGCTTTAGCCTTCCTCTCTCTGTGTACCTCCTCTTAAATACCCACTACTGTTTCGTAGGAAAGAACGTTTACCAGACGCAGGCTGAAATCCTGGTACTTCTATGGAGATCAAAGGAACAGAGTCAATTTTTAAAATATTCTGTTATAGGGACTTCCCTGGTGGTCCAGTGGTTAAGACTCCATGGTTCCAAAGCAGTGGGCTTGGGTTCAATCCCTGGACAAGGAACTACGATCCCACATGCTGTGTGGCTGGGCCAAAAGATGTTTTTAAAAAAGCATTTTGTTATAAATAGTTATTGGGGCTTCCCTGGTGGCTCTGACAGTAAAGGATCTGTCTGCAATGCAGATCTAGTCAGAAAGATCTCCTGGAGACGGGAATGGCTACCCACTCCAGTATTCTTGCCTGGAGAATTCTATGGACAGAGGAGCCTGGTGGGCCACTGTCCATGGGGTCGCAAAGAGTCAGATATAACTGAGTGACTCACACTTTCACAAATAATTAACAAAGATTATCGTACGTCAACAAATACATCACATCTCTAACATTTATCGGTAAAGAAACAGTTGCTGAGCAAGAGTTAGAATAAGATCTTTTTTGGAATAAAATGTGATGTGTCTAAGTTCAGTTCAGTTCAGTCGCTCAGTCGTGTCTGACTCTTTGTGACCCCAGGAATCACAGCACGCCAGGCCTCCCTGTCCATCACCAGCTCCCAGAGTTTACCCAAACTCATGTCCATTGAGTCGGTGATGCCATCTAGCCATCTCATCCTCTGTCATCCGCTTCTCCTCCTGCCCCCAATCCCTCCCAGCATTAGGGTCTTTTCCAGTGAGTCAATTCTTCACATGAAGTGGCCAAAGTATTGGAGTTTCAGCTTCAGCATCAGTCCTTTCAATGAACACCCAGGACTGATCTTCTAGAATAGACTGGTTGGATCTCCTTGCAGTCCAAGGGACTCTCAACAGTCTCCTCCAAAACCACAGTTCAAAAGCATCAATTTTTCGGCCCTCAGCTTTCTTCACGGTCGCACAGAGTCGGAAATGACTGAAGCGACTTAGCAGCAGCAGCAGCAGGTTGGTGATAACTTTCCTTCCAAGGAGTAAGCATCTTTTAATTTCATGGCTGCAATCACCATCTGCAGTGATTTTGAGCCCCCCAAAATAAAGTCTAACACTGTTTCCACTGTTTCCTTATCTATTTCTCATGAAGTGATGGGACCAGATGCCATGATCTTCGTTTTCTGAATGTTGAACTTTAAGCCAACTTTTTCACTCTCCTCTAAACCTGCCAGCTAATTAAGGAAGGACTCGGTGTCCCTCACTATAAAACAGGACACTTGAAGAGACTGGTGACCCATATCTTGCAGTTAAGATACTCAGACTCACTGCAGGAATAGACATCCTAGATTCATCCACATTAGCTTACTGAGACAGAGAAATCTGGGGCAAAATATACTTCGACTGACCATTGCATGAGATGGGGAAGAAAGGAAGAAGAGTGTCATGATGGTGCCCCACGTCCTCAGCACGGCTCTGGATCCAGGCTTTTCCCCAGCATCCTTGTCTGTTTCCACTGCACCAGCCCTTCCACTACTTCCTGTGGGTCCTGCCCCCTCACTGCTCTCCCCACCTCTAACCCAGCCTCCACCCTGCTGCCAGTCACCTTCCTCCAGGCAGCTTTGCCTAGATCTCTTCCCCCGCAGAAAAGAAGCCCCAGCATGGCCACCCCTGATTCCTGCCAACCCCTGAGCCTCATCCCTTCACCTCTTCTAGACCACCCAGCTCACCAAGTCTCACCACATCAGTTAGCAGTGCCCAGGCACGGTCCCACCTACCCTCTAATGGAAGTCTCCTGGGTTCCCTGGTGGCTCAGTTGGTAATGAGTCTGCCTGCAGTGCAGGAGACCTGGGTTCAATCCCTGGGTCGGGAAGATCCCCTGGAGAAAGAAATGGCAACCCACTCTAGTATTCCCGCCTGGAGAATTCCATGGACAGAGGAGCCTGGTGAGCTAAAGTCCATGGGGGTCACAAAGAGTCGCACACAACTGAGTGACTTTCAACTTTTTACCCTCTTCCTGGAAATCTCCCTACCCCTGCCCCCAGCCTCTCTCCCTGACTCTGATAAACTCTGCGTCATATATATATATATAGTCCTTAAGACTCCAAGTCTACCTTCCCCACTTAAAACAGCTGCTATTAATAATAGGTGAGATGTGTTTACTATATTATTTGCTTATTTAATGCTCACAACAAACTTGAGGGTAGTAATATTGTTGCTGTCTTACAGGGAGGAAAGTGAGACTCAGAAAGCTTAAGACTGAGGCTCTGAACCCAGATCTCTGTCACTCCAAGTCCTGGCTCTTATCCACTGAGGCATGGGAATTGTTTGCGGACGTGTGTGTCGTCTCTGTGGAAACGTCAGATCTCCAAAGTATGTGTCATTTGCCTCTATAGTCCTAGATATGAGCTTGGACTGGTTTCTCACTATCATATATTCACGGGGGAGAAACATTTTCACTTAATAACATCTTTGAATAAGTCTTTCAAGACAGTAATTATATTAAACCATAACTTTAGAGTACATGCTTTTTAAATTCTCTGCATAATGAAGCAGGAAGTAAGCATAAAATACTTCTTTTGCAAACTGAAGGATGATGCTTACCTCAAGGAAAAGCATTTTGTGATTGAGTTGCCAGTCAAACAAGCCCCCTTCATCATGGAACATAGTTTTTATTCGAAAGTATGACTTACAAACTATGGTCATTCAAACTTGAGTATTTGACAGACATTTTCTTAAAAATAAATGAAGTGAAACTGTCATTTCAATGAAAATAACTGAAATATTTATTGGCAATGATGAAATTTGAGCTTGCAAATGAAAATTACCATTTGGAAAAATTGCATTGACCACTGTGAACTTGGCAGCTTTCCAACGCTTTTCTGGTGGGATTGGTGGTGATATTAAAAAGCATGATTTTAAAATTCTACATAATGAAAACATGGAAAATCTACACAACTCAATGAACCAATTTTTTTTTTTCTAAATCCATTCATGGGTAAGAAATCCATTCAAAAGCTGGGAACATTTTGTCAAAACTTCCCTCCCTACCCCAAGCCACAGATCAAAATTAGGTACTCACAGCACCCTCGCAGCACCTGACACCAGAGAGGGTGCACTGTGACTTCTGAGAGTATTCACTTTGTCTTTAGTCTCCGCCACCTAAAGTAGCTCCACAAAGCTATTTCCTTGTCGTTTTCATTCACTGCTGGCTCCTCAGTTTCTACGACATTTGTCCAAAGAAGGAATGAGTGAAGATGTGTGTTCAGGAGTGCGGGACCAGCACAAGCTGCAGGCTGCAGGCTTTGCAGCCGCGCACATGGGTCTGTGTCGTGGAAGCATAGATGATACTTTGCATGATTTGTGGGGATATTTTTATTTAAATCAAACCACAGTGAGTTTCATTAGAGAATTTATTTTCCAGAGCATTTACAAAACAAGATAGTGCTGTGTTGAATGAGAGAGACAGGAGGAAGGGCGGGTGTGCCTTGGATCATCACAATCTCCACCCCGACCTCTGATTTTGCTCCTGGAGGGTAATCCCACTGATGGACAGAATGGAGGGACCAAGAGAAGGAATTAGGTCACCATCCTCCCAGGATCTCCTTTTACTCCTTCCTCTCCAGGGAGAAGGCAGGGCACACATAGGATTTTTATCTTAATGTGGATTCAGAAAATGTGTGATTCAAAGAGGTCCCATGTGGATTCAGTGGCAGACCCAGAAAATCAGTTTTAATGATGAGGAAAGAAGGAAATGATTGTCAAGATACGACTTTATTAAGGCATATTCCCTAGGGGCCTATTCTGGCAGTAAAGATAACTAAGTTTAAGTTTTAAAGGCCAGTTTTAACCAGCTCATGAGGCAAATGGCAACAGTGACATCATCCTGGTCCTCTGTATCTATGGCAACAGAATTTCTGAGCCGTGATTAAACATCAAACTAGAACTACTGTGTTAGTCCCAGCAAGAGTTCCAAATAAATAGGGAAAGTAGGTGAACTTTACACATCCTCCTGTAGCCTATTACTGAGAAAACAAGCGCTAGTCCCTGTTGTTAAAACTGCCTGCTAATGTAAAACCAGGGTGTCGAGAGCAAAAGCAGAGTACTGCACATGCCCCCTGCATTCAACACCACGGGGGGGGGGACCCACCCAAGCCAGCCTTCTGGCCTGATCCCTGGATATGCCCCTACCATCACCCCAGTAAGAAACAAGCTCACCACTCCTCACCCCAGGGAGCAAGTGAGCAAGGGAACCTGTTGCTTGTTCTCAGTACCTGATGCTGCAGCAGGAACCGAAATGAAGACTTGCCTGAAAAAAGAAACCTGCCTTCTAATGAAGCCAGGTCACCAGCCCAGCCTCCTCTGGGACCTTGTGCAAGAGGAAGATCACCCCCCAATCAATTGCTCTTCATTAGTGTATTGATCTAAAGTTGGAGAGCTAGGTAGCAGCAGTTCATTTCAGTTCAGTCTCTCAGTCATGTCCGACTCTTTGTGACCCCATGAATCGCAGCACGCCAGGCCTCCTTGTCCATCACCAACTCCCGGAGTTCACTCANACTGACCTTTTCCAGTCCAGTGGAAAACTCCACTGCTGAGTTTTCCAAATTTGCTGGCATATTGAGTGCAGCACTTTCACAGCATCATCTTTCAGGATTTGAAATAGCTCAACTGGAATTCTATCACCTCTACTAGCTTTGTTTGTAGTGATGTTTTCTAAGACCCACTTGACTTCACATTCCAAGATGTCTGGCACTAGGTGAGTGATCACACTATCGGGATAAGATGGTGATAACTTGACATTTGAGTAATCTTTTTTAAAAACAACCATTTTATTCCAAATCATAAGAATAATGATTAAGAAAACAATAGGGTTGCCCCCCTTATCTTCAGGTTTGCTTTCCACTGTTTCTGTTTCCCTTGGTCAACCACGACTGGAAAATGGAAAATTTCATAAATAAACAGTTCAAAAGTTTTTCATTAGGTGCCAGTCTGAGCAATCTCATCCCTCCTAGGGCGTGAATCATCCCTTTGTCCAGTGTATCTACACTGTATCCACCCCTATCCCCCACTNTCTTCAGGTTTGCTTTCCACTGTTTCTGTTTCCCTTGGTCAACCACGACTGGAAAATGGAAAATTTCATAAATAAACAGTTCAAAAGTTTTTCATTAGGTGCCAGTCTGAGCAATCTCATCCCTCCTAGGGCGTGAATCATCCCTTTGTCCAGTGTATCTACACTGTATCCACCCCTATCCCCCACTGAAAGTGAAAGTGAAGTTGCTCAGTCGTGTCTGACTCTTTGCGACCCCATGGACTGTAGCCTACCAGGGTCCTCTGTCCATGGGATTCTCCAGGCAAGAATACTGGAGTGGGTTGCCATTTCCTTCTCCAGGGGATCTTCCCGACCCAGGGATTGAACACGGGTTTCCTGCATCTTGGGCAGACACTTAACCATCTGAGCCGCCATTGGTGTAAGAAAAAGCGTAGTACAGGTGACCCTTGAACAAGCTTAAACTATGCAGGTCCACTGATATGGGGGTATTCTTCAAGAAATACATACTACACAATCCAAGGCTGATTGAATCCGAAGACAGAACCATGGATTCAAAGAGCTGGCTGTAAAGTTATACTTGGATTAGCAGATTTTCAGTTGCAAATAGGAAGTGGAAGGGTTGAGATTGGAGTCACTGATGCCTGGGTTGTTCAAGGGCCAAACCAAAACATGGAACGCTTCAAACTTACAGTTTTAAATGTCAATTGCATCTTGATTAAAAAATTCTAAATTAAAAAAATTAAAACTATCACAACTGAGGCTTATTCAGACTCAGTTTGATAATTGTTTTGTTGTTGTTTATTTAAAAGCATATATTGAGATATAATTCACATATCATACAATTCACCCACCTTAATTTAAAATTCAGTGGTGTTTAGTATATTCACAAATCTGTGCACTACCACCATAATCAATTTTAGAACATTTTTGTTACCACTAAGAAAAAAAATCCATACCTATTGATAGTCACTCCCTGTTTCTCCCTGACAGTCACTTCTCTAGCCTCAGGGAGCCAAAAATCTGATTTCTGTCTCTATGGATTTGTCTCTTCTGGATATTTCATTAAAATGGAATCATACCATAAAAATATGGGAAGACAGGGAGCAGAGAATGACTGCTTAATGGATTTGGCAGTGATGAAAAAATCCTGGAACTAGATGTGTGACAACATTGTTAATCTGTTGAACGCCACTGTACACTTAAAAATGGCCAATTTTACATTATGTGTACTTTACCATAAAAATTAAAAAAATCCAAACTAAGAGAAACCAGTATTTGTGAGGTCATTGGACAGTATCATACCTAGTTTTAGCATTACTCATAACTATTTAAGTGGATTCTGTTTTTTCACATTGTGCTAAGAAACAACAAACATCACCCAATACAACACATATTTAAGCTTTATTTAATTAAAACAAGGAGTGTAGGCATTATGTTTCTTCAACAACGAGGTATAATAATTTGAACAAAACAAACATATGGAGTTAAAAACATTTTAGCTGGAAATATGAACTGTGCTGTTGCTGCATTTCGGTAGATAATATGAAGCATGTGAACGTGAAAGCCTTGGTGTGTCCGAGTGAGGCTGGCTTCACCTTGCTCTTTCTCTTTATTTATAGGAAAGAAAGATATAACCTTCCTGATTTTCCAGGTCCCTAAAGATTTCTCTCTTGCACAGAACAAACTGTTTTCTTCAACGAACTGCCCAAGCCTTTTCCTTTCCCCTGGGAAATGCCTGGTTCAGCCTGTGGGCAGGGAAGCAGGTCATCTGCCCAGGAGGCTGTCTGACTCTGAAGGTGATAGCATTCAGAGATGTGGCGTGAAATTCTAGAACATATTCATGTATGTGCTATATGCCATTTTGCTTCTACGCGAGGGAAACTTAGGTTGGTTTCTGAATAGTTTAGGACTATCAGAAATCAAATGAGCCAAGAATACTGAAACCCTGAACAAACTAGGAATAAATCTACCATATGACCAAGCAATCCCACCATTGGGCATTTACCCTGAGAAAACCACAATTCTAAAAGACACATGTACCCCAGTGTTCACTGCAGCACTATCGACAATAGCCAGGATATGGAAGCAACCTAGATGTCCATCAGCAGAGGAACGGATAAGGATGTGGAATGTATATACAGTGGAGTGTTAGCTATAAAAAGAAACAAATTTGAAACAGTTGTAGTGAGGGGGTGAACCTAGAGCCTGCTATACGGAGTGAAGTAAGTTAGAAGAGAAAAGCAAATGTTGTATATTAACGTGCATCTGTGAAATCTAGAAAAATGGAACTGACGAATCTATTTGCAGGGAAGGAAGGGACACGTGTAGAGAACTGACTTGTGGATACAGCAGAGGAAGGGGAGAGTGGAGCACGCTGAGAAAGTAGCTTTGACAGATACACAGTACCGTGCATAAAACATAACCAGGCGTTGTTGTATGGCACAGGGAGCCCAGCCTGGCACTCAGTGATGACCTATATGTGTCTATAATCATGACTGATTCATGCTGTACGCCAGAACCCAACACAACATTGTAAAGCAACTTTCCTACAATTAAAGAATACTGCAACCAAGCAGGCATACAGAAGTTTTTGATATTGGCACATTAGAATCACCTGGGGGCTTTTAAAAGCTGCCCCCCGCACCACACCCTGGTCCCACCCCAGACCAACTGAATCAGACGCTGGGTGTGGGATGCAGGCAGGACCAGCACGTTCACGCAGTCCAGTTGATTCCAACAGGCGTGCAGAGGAGGCTCTAGATGTGATAATGTGAGAAGTTTGACAGTTAAGAAGTTTGAAACTTAGTTATCCCTCAACTTTGCAGAGATAAGCCTGCCGGAGGAATCAAAGTCCTGCTCCTACAGGAACTTTCAGAAACGCTATTCTGAAAGCTCTGGGGAAGCTGAGCAGATGGAAGACACACTAGTGACAGGTGGTTCATTCATTCCTTCGCCCGCCCACCTGCAGAGCCCACACCCCTCTGCTTACTCCCTCACACACTTGCACTCTATATTTCTGCAGCTCCCTGCTGGGCCAGACCTTGCTCTTGGCCCTGGGGAAACCGAGTCAAAGGAAGGCTGGTGCCCACCCCTAGGAAGTTCATAGGCCTCGAGGGCAGGGAGTGCTCCGGGAAGAAGTGAGTCCCGTGTGTCCGGGAGCAGGAGGGGGAAGGGGCAGGAGGAGGAAGCACCCCTGAAGACATCTTCCTAAGGAGAGGATACCGGCTTGAGATCTGGAGCAGGTCAGGTGTGGTGTAAGTGCTGCTGGGAAATCAGCAGCGAGTCCCCTGTGGATGTGGTTCTCAGACCGGGCTGCACCCTGGAGTCACCTGGGAGCCTCTCAGCACACGCGTGTCTGGTCACAGCCCAGAGGCTCAGGTTTCACTGGTCTGCAATGGGGCCTTGGGCATTTATATGCTTTAAAAAATATCATTGTAATTTTTTATTGTGGTGACATTCGCATCACAAAAAATTAACCATGCTAAAGAGAACATGAGTTTGAGCAAAGTCCAGGAAATAGTGAAGAACAGGGCAGCCTCACATGACGTAGTCCAGGGGGTCAGAAAGAGTCGGCCATGACCAAGCAACTGAACAACAAAAAGAGAACAATTAAGGGGCACTTGGTACATTCACGGTTTTGTGCAGCCACCATCTCTGGCTCCAAAACACCTTCTTCGCCTCAAAACAAAACCTGGTATGCATGATACAGACATTCTTCATCCTCCNAGTCCAAGGGGTCAGAAAGAGTCGGCCATGACCAAGCAACTGAACAACAAAAAGAGAACAATTAAGGGGCACTTGGTACATTCACGGTTTTGTGCAGCCACCATCTCTGGCTCCAAAACACCTTCTTCGCCTCAAAACAAAACCTGGTATGCATGATACAGACATTCTTCATCCTCCCCTTACCCAACTCCCTGGCAACCACAAATCTACTTTCTATCTCTATAGATTTAACTCAGTATTTCACATAAAAGAGTGTTTTATATAAAAAGGAATCTCACAAGATGAGACCTTTTGTAGCCTTCTTTCACTTAATGTCTTCAAGCTTCATCCATGCTGTAGCCTGAACCTGGGTGCATGTTCAGCTGCTCAGTCATGTCTGACTCTTTGTGACTCCATGGCCTGTAGCCTCCCAGGCTCCTCTGTCCACAGAATTTTCCAGGCAAGAACACTGGAGTGGGTTGCCATTTCCCCAGGGGCTTCTCCCTACCCAGGGGTCAAATCTGTGTCTCCAGTGCGTCTCCTGCTTTGGAAGGTGGGTTTGTTTTTTTTTTTCTTTTTGACTACTGCACCAGCCTGTATCAGTACTTCATTTCTTTTTAAGGCTGAATGATATACCATCACATGGATATACCTCAATTTGTTTACTCATCATCCATCAATAAACATGTGGGTAGTTTCTGCCTTTTGGTTATTATCACTAATAATAACTAATCGCTAGTAACTTGGCTGTTGCTGCTATGAACATTTGTATACAAGTCTTTGTTTAGCATCTGCTTTCAATTATTTGGGGTATGTTCTGGATATCTGGGTTTCCCTGGTAGCTCAGCTGGCAAAGAATCTGCCTGCTTTCCAAGAGACCCCAGTTTGATTCCTGGGTCAGGAAGATCCCCTGGAGAAGGGATAGGCTACCCACTCCAGCATTCATGGGCTTCCCTGGGTGGCAAAGATGGTAAAGAATCTGCCTGCAATGTGGGAGACCTGGGTTCGATCCCTGGGTTGGGAAGATCCCCTGGAGGAAGATATGGCAACCCATTCCAATATTCTTGCCTGGAGAATTCCCATGGACAGAGGAGCATGGTGGGTTACAGTCCATGGGGTCGCAAAGAGTCGGACACAACTAAGCAAGTAAGTATACACAAACACACTGGATATACATACATGTATGTATATATATAAGCTCTCCCAATGATTCTAACATGCAGCCAAGGTTGCCAACCACTGTATTGAAACAGTGGTCCCCAAACTGTGGTTCTGGTTTAATAAGTTCCCAAACCTTGGCTCTGGATAGTCTAATTTAGAGGCTAAGGAATCTGTCTCTATGTCCCCTTCTCCATCTTGGTACATTCTTCCTCCATGTTGGCCAGCCAGCCTATCTGTCAGCCTCAGGAGCGCCTAACAATGGACCCCTCATCAAACGTAGGAACAATCCCTTCCCCTCGAGAGAGACTCATGAACCCCAGTGCCCTCATATCCCTCAGGTGAGGCCAAGCTCCTCCTGATCCTTCCTGCCTGGGCCCGCTTGTGGGCAATTTGGGGGGCACTCATGTTCCCCAAAAACAAGTCATTATGTTGAGAGATGGTGCAGGCTGAATCCATCTTTAAGGCCCAACACCATCTAACCCTGCTCTGTAAGGACATAGTCAAGCTGTAGCTGCCTTCACCATTCACATGACTCCACAGGACAGCCAGGTGAAGCATTGGTATCTCGGTTACAATCAACCACGCAGTTGCCACCACAAACTTTTTATATCTGTGTGACTAAAAGTCATCCTGGTGATTTTCCCCAAGCAAAGGCAAGTGCTCTAAAAATGGTCACTCAATTCCCAGAGATAGAAAACCACCCACAGTTTTCACACAGCACTTCTTCAGCTTCAAAACAAAGTTCGACGAACACTAGTTATTTTTAAAAATGTTTTATTTAATTACTTATCTGGCTGTGCCAGGTCTTAGTTGCAGCACTCAGGATCTGCAGTCTTTGTTGCTTGGTTGATCATTGCAGCATGCTTTAATTGCAGCACTTGAACTCTCAGTTGTAGCAGGCAGGATCTAGTTCCCTGACCAGGGATTGAACTTAGGGCCCCTGCATTGGGAGCTTGGAGACTTAGCCACTGGACCACNCATTTATTGAAATCCTTTGCCCCTCCCCTTTTAAAAATGAGTTATTTGTTTATACTGTTGAGTTGTATACGTTCTTTATTTTTTATTTTTTAATCCTTCCTCCTTTTTTCCTTCCAGTTTTATTGAGATATAATTGACATGCCGCACTATATAAGAAATAGAAATCTTGAGGAAAATGTTGGCCTGTAAGATCACTGTAACATATATTCATTAGTGGGTGAAATTCCATCCTTCTCAGAATACCTTGTAAAGAATGGAAGGATGTAGACATGGTTTGACAGAAACAATTAACAAAAGGAAAATGTTAGGCATGGTCATCTCAGGAAAGAATGTTACTCTTGGAATTTTTATAGGCCAAAGAGTACCATAAATATTATCTGAAAGGCATATAAGAGGACCAAGAATAAAATTATGCCTCAGAAGACAGAGGAGGCTTAGTGAACATGTAATTCTAACTACAAGAGAAGGGAGGGAGGTAGGCTTGAAATAAGTACTGATGGCAACTTTGTGCTTATCCCAGTATCAGAACTATGGAACACTTCAAGGACAATTTACAAAACATCCTGCTTAACCCCAAAAAGGTTTATTTTTGTCACTTATTTATGGTATCCATAAAGTTACTTACGTCAACTATATATGATTTAAAGAAGTTTCTCAGGGCTTCCTCAGTGGTCCAGGGGTGAAGACCTCATCTTCCAATGAAGGGGGTGCAAGACTGATCCCTGGTTGGGGAGATAAGAGCCCACATGCCTGGTGGTCAAAAAAATAAAATATAAAACAAAAGCAATATTGTAACAAATTCAATAAAGACTTTTAAAAAGAAGTTTCTCTTCCATTTTCTTCAAATTTGAAAGCAAGCACTTTTGTGTGTGTGTGTGGACTCACCTGAAAATATAGAGTTCACATGAACATGAGAACTTAAAGTATAAACTCTTCTCAAGCCACCAAAAGCATTTGAAGTATCAAAACCACATTTTTATTTATTCTGGTTTGGTATTTTCAGATTTAAAAAAACCATGTGCTTTTTATTGAAATGTTAGTTGACCTCTTTCTCTTTTTTTCTTGGACTTTTTTCAAACACTAGTTTTACTAAGACAGAGTGTATAAAAAATTAAATCTATGAGTATTTTACCTGACAATTCAGATTTATAGAGAGTTCTGAGAAAACAATATCGACAATAACATTTTAGAGTTACTGCTCAGTGGGTTGGAGATGAAGATTATAATAAATGTTTCTTTCTTTACGAAAGACACATTGTGGTGTTGCAACTGGTCCATCAGAGAAAAATAAGTGTAATATATTTTCCACCTATGGGTGGCAATATTTGTGCTATTGACATCATCTTTATTAAAGGGAAATTATTAGAAATAGCTTTGCAAAAAATTTTAAACTTTTTATTATGGAAAATTTCAATCAGACATAAAGACAGAGAGCAGTATAATGGACCATTATGTTCCCACCAGCCCCTTCAACGATTACCATGGCCAGTCTGGTTTCATGAGCCTGTATTCCCTTCTTGACCGTCTGGGTTATTTTGAAGCAAATCTCGGGTCATATGAAATTAAAATAAAAAAATAAAATAACAATATCCCCTGTCAAACACTTCCAAGAAGTTGTAGTAGCACCCATGGAATCGTAAAAAATAAGTGGACAGATAAGAAACAGACCAAAAGCAACCTTCTTGTTAAGATGAAAAGCATTCAATATCATATCCTATAAAACATGGCGGGTGAAAACTCTATCAAACAATGTAAGATCATTTCTATTTTATTATGCATACGATGTATGCAGGTGGAGTAAAAGGTGACACTTGTCTGAAGGAAAAAAGCTTTAAGGTTTTGAAAAGTGGTTACTGAGTTACAGAAATGACAAAACACTATATGATAGAGTCTATGACACACCTACCTTCCCTGAGGGTGAAAAAAGTGACGAGACCAAGTTAGAAGTTTTTGCAGGGAGAGTGATTAGATATATAAAGAGAATACAAATAAGCAAGGGGCATGGAAAATTACCGACTTGTTAGAACAAAGCAGTGACAGCTGCTAGCTCTAAAATTAGGAACAGAGACAAGAAATTTTCAGAGCACCACCAAACAAACCACAAAGGAACACTCCATCCAGAACCTTTCAGAAAGGTTTTATTTAACCCCTTAGAGAATACGAGGAAAATAGCTACTTCCAGGGTGATGACTTGGTGGCTATTCACGGTCCAAAACCTCGATGCTCTGGCCCAAGGCCATTTGTCTGCAGAGGGCTGTCCTTGGACGACAGTTCACATTAAAACCAAGGGCAGAGAGTGCCCATCTTCTTAAAGACTTTTACATTTTCTATGATTTGCTGAGACTTTTATGATTTCACAGACAACCTGAAAGTCCAGTCCCTGTTACTTACATCTTCATCAAACACTTTTTGCTCTTCCAGCCCAGACTGGGAATAAAATGATCCCTGAAGCACTCTAGTTGCATCACAAGAACTATGAACCCGTCTAGGAATCCGTCTAGGTTTCTGAGTGGTCGATTTTTTCACCTACCTGAAGTAGAAAGAGTCAAGGGTACTTAAAAATTTTTTTTAATTAAAAAAGTCTCCTAGGACTTCCCTGGTGGTATAGTGGGTAAGAACCCACCTGCCAACGCAGGGGACCCAGGTTTAATTCCTGGTCTGAGAGGATTCCACATGCCACAGGAAAACTAAGTCTGCACACCACAAGTACTGAGCCCACGCGCTAGAGCACGTGCCCTGCAACAAGAGAAGCCACGGCAGTGAGTAGTCCTCACACCGCAACTGGAGAGTACTCCCCCACACTGGCCAAGACTAGAGAAAGCCCAAGCCCAGCAACAAAGACTCAGCACTGTCAAAAATAAATAGCGTATTTAAAAATCTCACGTGATAACCTTAAACCAAGCGCTTCTGTCCTCAGGATAAACAGAAAGTCATTTCAGGAGCCTAAGGCCAGGTTTATAGTTAGGCTGTTGTCCCAGGGTGGCCAAGGACATCATGCAAGCCACATGGAATTTTGATTTCCTCCCTTAAGAAGAGAGGATGGCTGTACTTGCTTTAACTAAGTCACAGGAATATTGCCAGGGATGACTGAGGAAACAATCACAAACACACTTTGAAACTGTTCAAAGGCTTTCCTGATGGCTCAGTGGGTAAACAATCTGCCTGCAATGCAGTAGACACAAGAGATGTGGTTTTGACCCCTGGGTTGGGAAGATCCCCTGAAGAAGGAAACGGTAACCCACTCCAGTGTTCTGGCCTGAAAAATTCCAGAAAAGCCTGGTGGGCTACAGTCCACTTTTGTGACCCCCAAGGAATTGGACATGACTAAGCAACTAAGCACACAAATGCTGAAAGATTAGCTTGCCTAGTGGTTTCTTTTACTTCATTATTGCTTATGTATTTTTTTCCCTTATGGTGATCATTTCCTATTTTGGTGGCCCAGCATCAACTTCCCCTTCTGCTCTTAACACCAATTTGCCCCAAGGGCCACCCTCTCATTACCTTAGTCCTGTGCTGGAGGGTACTAGACCCTGCCCTCCCATCAGGGGACGGCCTGCGCCGGCACTGAGGGGCCCTATGGCTGTGGGTGGGCTGTAGGGCAGAGATGAGTGTCCTTTCTTCTCTTTTCTTGCTGGACTTGAACCTGGAAGGATGGGGCAGGGTGGGGAGCTGTGACCAGTGCACCTCAACATGAAGCCTGAGAATGAAGTCAACCCCAGAGGAGAACAGAGCCAATCGACCCAGAGATGGAGGCCCAAGGGTCTCACTTTAAGGTCCCAAAGCCAGTTTCCCGGGCAGCTGCTCAGTTACATCAGCGCATTCACTTTGTTTAAGCCAGTTGGGGCTGGGTCTTCTGAAACAATAACAAGAATCCCAATTGATGAAATATTCACACAGCAACACACTTACACACAGCTTGGTACCTCGCTGCCTCACATGAGGAAGTTAACTACATCAGCAGTCCCCAACCTTTTTGGTACTAGGGACTGGTTTTGTGGAAGATAATTTTTCCATGGACTGGGGGTCAGAGAGAGTTGACTTTGGGATGATTCAAACACAGTACATTTATTGTGCATTTTATTTCTGTTACTATTACATCAGCTCCAACTCAGGTCATCAGGCATTAGATCCCAGAGGTTGGGGACTCCTGAACTGTGTCACAAACTTAAACTGAGAGCTTCAGTTAGTCATTGACTAGCCTGTGGATTCTGGGGCTAGTCTTGATTCCTTCCAAATTAGAACTCATCAGTAACGTCTGAAGTGCCTCATTTCACTTCCACTTATGCTCTCAAGAAATCAGAGCAATATCATTACCTGGGATTTTGAGAATTTCTTATCATAGGCTGCTGCCTGCTTTGTGGAGAGGATTATCTAAGTCCTATATATTTCAGATTAAGTGATCCATGATAGAATTAGTATGGAGATCATTTGAAACTGCTCTTGCACAATAACTAAAAGGGGTCCTGACCATCGCCTTTCCAAAAAGCTGGAATAGTGGTACAATATTTGGTTTCTACTGTAAAATGCCAAAAATGTAAAGTAAGAGATAGGAAGAGGTCATAAAAGCATCACATAAGGTTAAGTTTAGGAATTATTAGACAAGATAAACTTTTTTTTTTTTTTTTTTTTTTACTTTTCCCGCTGTTATCTTTTATCAGGGCGTAGTTGCTTTGCAATGCTGTGTTAGTCTCTGCTGTATAATGAAGTGAATCAGCCATATGTACACACATATCTCCTCCCTCTCAGTTCTCCCTCCCACCCCACCTCCCAGTCCCACCCATCCAGATCTCCACAGAGCACTCAGCTCAGCTCCTTGTGCCGTACAGCAGCCTTCCACTAGCTATCTGTTTTACACATGGTAGTGTATATATGTCAGTCCCAATCTCCCAATTCATCCCACCCCTCTTCCCCAGGGGAAGCTTTTTTAGTGTACCTTTTCAGAAATAATTTTGCTGGTAATACACCGAAGCTGTTGGGAACTCCCTAGGACACCTTTCAGGGAAAGGTTTATCAATCCCATAACATCTACCATGATTCTTTGATTGGAAAAGTGTGGCCAGTGTGGAGCAGGGAAGTGTCAACACTGTAGAGAATAGGATTTCTTAATTCCAAGGCTATAGACATTTGGGGCTAATAATTGTGGGCGTATGTGGAGGACTGTCCTATGCATTGGGCTTCCCAGGTGGCCTTAGTGGTAAAGAACCTGCCCGTCAACGCAGGAGATGTAAGAGATGTAAGGTCAGTCCCTGGGTTGGAAAGATCCCCTGGAGGAGGTCATGGCAGCCCACTCCAGTGTCTTGCCTGAGAATCCCCATGGACAGAGAAGCCTGGCAGGCTACTGTCCATAGGGTCGCACAGAGTCGGACATGACTGAAGTGACTTAAGTCATGTGACTTAAGTGACTAAGTGACTTATCACACGTGCACGTCCTGCATTGTAGGCTGTTCAGCCGTGCCCCTAGCCTCTACTCACCAACACCAAGGATTTCTCTATCCCAGTGTGACAACCAGAAATGTCTCCAGACATGGCCAAGTGTTCTCAGGGGTGGGCAAACTATCCCTGTGTAGGGCCCCTGGTGTACAGATTCAGCCTCGGAAGCAGAACTGTCACCAGGTTGGAAATGAGCTGGTTACAAACACTCAAGCTTGGGATACCATCTGGTACAGTCATTATGAAGATTAATGAAGACTCTGTCTACTGTGGCCCATTTGGGAAATTCCAAAAAGTGAAATGTGGGCTGATGGTCTGACAGTGGTTAAATAATCAGAATATAATATGCTTTGAGTATTTATAAACTGTAAGCAATTTCAGTCCAGTGAAATTCCTTTAAATCGTTATTGGAGGGTAAACTACCACTAGTTTTTCCAGTGGTCACGTATGGATGTGAGAGTTGGACTATAAAGAAGGCTGAGTGCCAAAGAATTGATGCTTTTGAACTGTGGTGGTGGAGAAGACTCTTGAGAGTCCCTTGGACTGCAAGGAGATCCAACCAGTCCTTCCTAAAGGAGATCAGTGCTGAATATTAATTGGAAGGCCTGATGTTGAAGCTGAAACTCCAATAATTTGGCTGCCTGATGCGAAGAACTGACTCACTGGAAAGGACCCTGATGCTGGGAAAGATTGAAGGCGGGAGGAGAAGGGGATGACAGGATGAGATGGTTGGATGGCATCACTGACTCAATGGACACAAGTTTGAGTAAACTCCGGGAGCTGGTGATGGACAGGGAAGCCTGGTGTGCTGCGATTCATGGGGTTGCAAAGAGTCGAACACGACTGAGTGACTGAACTGAACTGAACCACTACAGAACTGCAGAATGTGTGTGATGACACAGATATGAGGTATCTAGAATAGTCAAATCCACAGAGACAGAAAGCAGAAGGGTGGTTTTCGGGGGTGGAGGGAAGTGGGAAACGGGGATTAACTGTTTAATGAGTAAAAGAGCTTCCATTTTTCAAGATGCAAAGAATTTTAGAGATGAGTTATACAGCCATGTGAATGTACTTAACATTACTGAACTGTGCACTTAAAAATGCTAAGGTGGTAAAGTTTGTTATGTGTATTTTACCAAAAAAAAAAAAAAAATTTACAGGGACTCCCCTGGTAGTCCAGTGGTTAAGAATCCACCTGCCAATGCAGGGGACACAGGTTCAATCCACAGTCTGGGAAGATCCTACATACCCCAGAGTAACTAGGCCCATGTGCCACAGCTACTGAGCCCATGCATCCTAGAGCCCAGGCTCTGCAGCAAGAGAAGCCACCTCAATGAGAAGCCCATGCACTGCAATGAAGAGTAGCTCCCATTGGCCACGACTAGAGAAAGCCTGCATGCAGCAGCAAAGACCCAGAGCAGACAAAAAATAAAATAAACAAATTTTAAAAATTGTTTAAAAATTACAGAGTTCACCACATTTGTAGTGGAGAGTGGACATCCTTCACACTTTAAACTTCCCTCTTAGTTTTCCCAGGTTAACAAACCCACAGAAAGGCTTTGATTGGCTTGACTTTGGAAATGTCCGTGTGTGGACCAATCAAAGGATGAGAAGGTGGGGGTACCATGTTATCCCAGACTTCTGTGATCCATTTAACTTTAGCCAGTGTGTGGAATCTTTTATCCAAACCATATGGCTAAGTGGGCAGAGAAGCAATTCCAGAAAAGGGTGGGGAAGGAAGTTCAGGGCAGACAAAGCAATAATTGAATAGACTAGTATTCATTCAACCACCGTAATTATGATCTAGTATTTTCTATCCCTCCTATTATCCTTGTCACCAAGTTGGTTGCATACACATAGGGCTTGGGATGTCATCTGGTACAGTCATTATGAAGATTAATGAAAAGCTGCAGACTTCTGCAGTGGGAAACATAATCTATAAAAACTACGCCTATGCTGAGTAAGAGCCTGCATTGCGTAGCCCAGAAAGAGTCTGGGATTGACACAGCTGGCTTTCTTCACTGTCTTATCAATGAAGACACCAGGCATTAAAATGCCTGGGACAGAGCTGCACCATCAACAGCTTTAAGTCCCCATTGTATGTAGATTTCCCCCCTCTGGGAAACTGTAGGTCCTTCAGTTCTGTCCAGCTCTTTGCAACGCCATGGACTGTAGCCTGCCAGGCTCCCCTGTCCATGGGATTTCCCAGGCAAGAATACTAGAGTGAATAGCCATTCATTTCTCCAGGGGATCTTCCCAACCCAGGGATGGAACCTGGGTCTCCTGTATTGCAGGCAGATTCTTGACCATCTGAGCCACCCAAGCCTGAGTTTATAGTGCAGTTCACCACTTGAAAGAGATAGAAGTTGCTTCACCTATGGGAGCCTCCATGTCCTTGTGAAAATTAAATCAGGCAGCCATGTAGAGCATCCGTATCAGTCAGGCTTTGGAAGAACACAGATCAGTTCAGTTCAGTTGCTCAGTCGTGTCTGACTCTTTGTGACCCCGTGGACTGGAACACACCAGGCCTCCCTGTCCATCGCCAGCTCCCAGCGTTTACTCAGACTCATGTCCATTGAGCCGGTGATGCCATCCAAGAACACAGATTCGGGCTGGTAATTGGGGCGTGTCATGAAGGCATTGGCAGTGGGGAAGGTCAGACTCTCACCAGGCAGCGCCCCCCTGCCATGCCTCACAGAAACAATCGCCAGGCAGCCTGATGGAGACTGAGGGAGTTCGTGGTGGGAAGGATGCAGCCCACCTCTGGGGGCCGGATGACATTGCCTCCCCTCTGCTGTGGTTGTTCCTTCCTCTCAGCATCACTTGCTCCTCCCTCTTGATTCTCTCGCTCAGATCACTCTTCTGGGAGTTTGGCAGTTTCGTGTTTTGCGTTTTAGTCTGTGATCTTTTTTGGGGAGCTAATCTTTACGAAAGGTGTGAGGTTTCCGTCTGTTGTTGTTGTCCAGTCTCTATGTTGTGTCTGACTCTTTGCAGCCCCGTGGACTGCAGCATGCCAGACTTCCTGGTCCCTCTCTGGTCTGTGTCTAGCATCAGGTTTTTCGAATGTGGATGTCCAGTTACTCCAGCACCACTTGTTAAAAAAACTGTCTTTGTGCCATTGTATTGTCTTTGTTCCTTTGTCAAAGGCCAGTTGATTGTCTTTATGTAGATTTATTTCTGGACTTTCTATTCGGTTCCATTGATCTGTCTCTTCTTCTGCCTATACCACACTGTCTTAATTACTGTAACTTTATATTAAGTCCTGAAAGCAGGTAGTGTCCGTCCTCTACTTTCTTCTTCTTCTTCAATATTTTGTCTGCTATTATGGGTCTTTTGTCTCTCCATACATACTTTAGAATCAGTTGATATCTACAAAATAACTTGCTGATGTTTTGACTGATATTGTGTTGAATCTATAGATCAGGTTGGGAATCACTGACATCTTGATAATACTGAACTCCCTATCCACGAACATGAAATATTTACTTGTGTAGATCTCCTCAAATCCTTTCATCTGAATTTTGTAGTTTTTCTCATGTAGATCTTATACGTATTTTGTTACATTTACACCTAAGTGAATAAGGTCAACTGCAAACAGAGACAGTTTTATTTCTGCTTTGTCAGAATACATTTTATCAACTTGTTTTGTCTTATTGCATTAGCTAAGATTTCCAGTATGACACTGAAAGAGTATGCTAATCATTTTAGCTTTCTAGGCCAGTGCATACAAATTTGCTTTATTCTTTTAAATGACTGTATAATAGGGAAAGAGAATTTGCGGAGGCAGTATCTAGGATTAAGAATCAGACCTCTTTTGATGTCCTTTAAAGTACAGAAATGAATGTTGGAAGCCTTTTTAATTAACTTTGTTCACTGGAGTGTGTTTCTTTGAATGTCACACCAAGCTGAGATGGGCACTGGCAAAGATTTATTCAAGTTACATGAGAGAGAGCTTCAAAACCCTGGGGTAGAGGATAGATTTGTGGAAGATAACGTTTAGACTAGAAAGAGAGAAAGAAGTGAAGACAGAATATCTCTGTGGAAAGAGAAGAAGAAAAAATGCAGCCAGGAAGAGAGACTGTAAGTTAGTGTTGAAAGACAAGAGAAATACCAAGGAGATATTATACCAAGTACCAAGGAGGAATGCTATCCTGAAATGCAAAAGAGAAAAAAACACCCAGAAGAATGGAGTGGCAGGTGACGTGCTGCAGAGAAGCCAAACCAGGTAAGATCTGCAAAAGGTCCATTGGATCTAGGCAATTGTGGGTAGTGACATGGATGTTTGGAGAAGGAAATGGCAACCCACTCAGTACTCTAGCCTGGAAAATCCCATGGACGGAGGAGCATGGTGGACTACAGTCCATGGGGTCGCAAAGAGTTGGACATGACTGAGCGACTTCACGTTACTTAGTGACAAGGATGGAGCAGAAGCCAGAGAGTCAGGCTGTAGGAGGTGGAGAAGTACATTCGGAGCAAAAGGTGGGCATAACAGGGATAATACTATGCTTTTAAGAAATTTCACTCAAGATGAAAGGAGAGCAGTTAGGCAGTGACTAAGAAGAAGTCACATGAGGCTGTGGGGATAATTTTGAACTCCTATCACTGTTATATATAGAGATGAAAAAAATCAAAGTTCAGAGAGTCCTATTCAATTTTATAAAACAAACTCTGTCAAGTTAATGAGGCTTATATTAGTGAGTCAGACCCCATTAAAGCATATGGCACTGGCTGTTATAGGTACCCAGCCGTGACTCAGAAATGCTGACACAGAGCCCTGTGGCATCAAATATTGCTAAGCATCGCATATGCATTGTCACACAGTGATTTAAAAGTTTACATAGGGTAAGCAGCTGGCAGACCAGCCCAGAACTATGGAAGGTACATTTCCTTTTACGGAAATCTGCCAACCTTTATTTTATGAGAAAATGCCTTGAGATTATAAAAGCTAAGTCATAGATACTGAAAAGTTGCAGCTTTCTTCATACTTAAGCCTCTTTAGGGATTCCCTTTAAAGAGCTTCCATGATGGCTCGGACAGTTAAGATTCTGCCTGCAATGCAGAAGACCCGGTTTGATCTCTGGGTCAGGAGGATATCCTGGAGAAGGAAAGGCAACACACTCCAATATCCTTGCCTGGGAAATCCCATGGACAGAGGAGCCTGGCAGGCTACGGTCACAGAGTCAGACACGACTGAGCGACTAACACAACAGGGGTAAAAAGGTCCAAGAAATGTTTTGACTCAATTCCATAGAGACTTTTTTCTGAATCAGGTAATTAATCTTAAAAAAAATAGTAGATTACCATGGCAGTGCAGTGGTTAAGAGTCCTCCTGCCAATGCAGGGGACATGGGTTTGACCCCTGGTCTGGGAAGATCCCACATGCCTGGGAGCAACTAAGCCCGTGCCCCACAACCACTGAGCCTGCGCGCCTAGAGCCTGTGCTTTGAAGCAAGAGAAGCCACTGCAATGAGAAGCCCCCATACCTCAACTAGAGAAAAGCCCGTGTGCAGCTACAAAGACCCAGCACTGCCAAAAATAAATTAATTAATGAGAAAATAGATGGCAGTGTGGTATGGCGGTTAAGATCACAAGCAATGGACCCCAACAAACTTGCATTTGAATCCAAGTTAACCTCTTGTGAGTCGAGATATCTTGAGCAAATTAATAATTTGTAAAATGAGAAAAATTATAGTACCTACCCAGAGAGTTGTTATGCAGATCCAATAAGGGCAGGCAGGTGCAGTATTATGGCACCTGGGAGGCGCTCAGTAAGCATGAGCCTCTGCTCAGTTCTCTGGGCCAGCAGGAGACACTGGTATAAAGAGAAGTGCAGGCACAAAAGGCCAAAGACAGTAAGGCTGGGAGAGGGAATTGGAAGGAAACCAACAGGGGGTGAGGCAGGTAGGATGGGAGCAAGCTACAGGAGTCTTCTGTTGGCAAAAACAATGCAATACCAAATAGTATTGATATCAATGTCAATATTGATATTGAAATATCAAATAGTCTCTCCTGTGCTTTGCTGAACCTGTGGTGGAGATATTATCTGAGCTACTCCATCTGTCAGTATTAAGTGACAGAAACCCAACTTCAGGTGGCCTAAGTCAATATTGAAAGATACCCGATCATGTCACTGAAAGCCAAAAGGGATGGCTCTGGCATAGCTAGATCCAGACCTGGAAGGAGGACCCAGCCTCACCTGCCCCACCTCTCAGCTCACCCCTGTCTCTGCAAGCTCCCAGGTTAGTCAGGTGCTCCCCTCCAGGTGACCAGAGTTATCTTCCCAGCATCTCCTGCCTGAAGAGCACACTTCTGGTCCCAGGATGGTTCTGGTTTGGTCACATGCCGGTCTGCCGAAGAATCCTGACAATGCAAGGAAGAAGGATTATGAGGAGCAGGAGTCATATACCAGTCTCTTTACCCCATCTCTATTGGGACTAGGAGGGAGGGAACTGTAGATATTCTGATTGGACAGTCTGAGTTCCATGACCACCAAAGTCAACTTGGCAGAAACCCCAAGGACTGAGAGTGGGGAAGGGTGGTTTCCTAAGGACAATTCAACAGTGAACAGATTCTGAGCTGGTAAAAACAACCCATGTCCTCTATCTGTCTCAGAGGTTGGAAATACTTTCAAATGTTTTCAGTTTAGGAAATTAAGGGCTTTAATAAATTCTTGTACCTATTTTTTAAAGGCTCCAGTTCTCTGCAGCAGAGTTTTTCACGCTAGTCATTGCTGACATTTTGAGACAGCTAATTCGTTGCTCTGGTCAACATCCCTGGTCTCTGCCCACCAGAAGCCAGTGGACTACATACCTTCTCCTTCTTGTTCTGGCAACCAGAATTGTCTCTAAGTTAGTAAATAGGCCTTGGGAAGCAAAAATCATCCCCTATTGAGAGCTATGAAAGTGAAAGTGTTAGTCACTCTGCCGTGTCGAACTCTTTGTGACCCCATGGAATACAGCCTGCCAGGTTCCTCTGTCTATGGGTTTCTCCAGGAAGGAATAATGTAGTGGGTTTCCATTCCCTTCTCCAGGGGATTTTCCCGACCCAGGGATCGAACCTGGGTCTCCTGCATTTCAGGCAGATTCTTAACGGTCTGAGCTGCCAGGGAAGACCGTTGAGAGTGATAGGCTCTGTGATTTCCCTGGGGTTTATTTTTATTATAATTATGCAGATAAAATTCAATTTTATCAAGTGATTCTAACTACAGACGGCTTCTCAGTGAGTACAACTGGCATATGGGAAGCTGGGGAAAGAAGTTCTGTCCAAGCAGCTTGAGTGAAAGGAGAGTGGCATAGGAACAGAGTCGTCGTGTAAAAGAAGGCTGAATATGCGAGCCTTCAAGAAGTCCCTCTCCACCCGACTCCCTCTTGTCAGTTTCTCTGTTTCTCCACGCTGGTGTCCTGTGTTGACAGCAGCTGCACTTTGTGTCAAATACTGCAAGAGTCAAGGAAGGAACCTGATTGGTCCAGCCCATGAGTCATGCTCTGCTTGGATCAGGGATCTGCCCATCCAATCAGCTGTATCCCAGGCTGGAGGGAGAGTAACATCCTATGTTTCAGAGCCTGCCTTTCCAACAGCAGGGGCTGTGACAGGGAATTCTCCAGCTATGGGACCGCGGTTAGAATGAGTGGGTGAATCAAAACACATCTGCCATATGATGGAAGGGCAGAGGGGAAAAGGTACCAAGGTGTGAGACATGGCTTGCCTAGCACTGACTCAGTTTTGTTTTTTAATTTTAAGAAAATTGCATCATGATAAGAAAATATATATAACAAAATTTGCCATTTTAACCAAATTTAGGTGTACGGTGGCATTAAGTACATTCTTTTTATTTTTTT
The DNA here is from genome assembly GCA_006410615.1 of Neotragus moschatus. Classification (NCBI taxonomy): domain Eukaryota; kingdom Metazoa; phylum Chordata; class Mammalia; order Artiodactyla; family Bovidae; genus Neotragus; species Neotragus moschatus. The sequence continues at coordinate 204,117 of SJYA01002356.1, forward strand.
ATTTGTATTTTTTTATTTCTTTTTTTAAGTGCATTCTGTATACAACATGTGCCTTAGTACATACTATGGCACTAAGTACCTTCACACTGTTGTGCAACCATCAGCACCATCCATGGCCAGAACGTTTTTATCTTCCTCAACTGAAACTGCAGCCATCAAGCAACTCCCCCTGTCCCCCAGTTCCTGGCCATCACCAGTCACCTTTCTATCTCTAAGTCTGACTGCTCTAGGGACCACATATAAGTGGATCATACAGTATTTGTCCTTTCGTGACTGACTTATTTCACTCCCCATAACATCCTCAAGTTTCATCCATGTTGTAACATATGTCAGAATTTCTTACTTTTGAAAGTTGAGTAATCTTTCATTGTATGGGCAGGCCACATTTTGTTTATTCATTTATTTGTCAGTGAACCCTTGAATTGCTTCTACCTTTTAGTTGTTGAGGATGGGACTGGCTCAGTTGGGTTGCTTTTATTTTTAAGGAAGTCTGATATTCTAGTCTTAAAGTGGGGGGGGGCAGGGGGGCTGAATATTTCCAATTTGATCATATATTTTAGCATTAAATTGTGATTGCCATGTCAAAATCATCAAGATTACTCAGATTTCTGGCAGGGCACTGACTAAAGAACACTCATAAAATTTTTCCTGCTTTGTTGATTTTAAGTAGTGGACAAAAATGTGCATATTTGATGTAAATATTGTGAAGAGTGTGGATATATGCAAACATCCATGGTTTATCATCACTACAATTAAAGAAATAAACATACCTACCACTCCAAAAGTTCCATTGTATCCCTTTGTGTGTGTGTGTGTGTATGTGTTGAGAACACATCCCGTCATATTTGCCCTCAAAGTTTGAAGTGCAAAACACCATAATTGTTCATTAAAGGCACTCTATCACACTGTAGATCTCTAGAACTTATTCATCTTGTGTAACTATAACTTTTTATTCGTTGAACAAGTCCCTATGCTCCCCTCCCCCACCCCCTCGCAACCACCATTCTATTTTCTGCTTCTGTAAGTTTGACTATTTTAGAGACTTCACGGAAGTGGGATGAAGCAGTTGTTGTCCTTCTGTGACAGACTTATTTCATTAGCATAGTGTTGTTGCAAATGGTAGGATTTCCTTCTTTTTTAGCACTGAATGATATTCCATCGTACGTACATACCACATTTTCTCTGTCCATTTATCGCTTGGTGGACCTTTGGGTTGTCTCCGTATCTTGAACAGAGTGAGGAATAGTGCAGTGATCGTGGGTCTGCAGATTATCTCTTCAATATCCTGATTTCAGTTCTTTTGGATATGTCCCCAGAAGCGGGATTTTTAGATCATATGGTGGTTCTATATTTAATTTTTTGAGGAACCTACATACTATTTTGCACAGTGGCTGCCCCGTTTTGTATTCCCACCAGCAGTGCATAGGATTTCCAGTTTCTCCACATCCTTACCAACACTTGTTATTTTTCATTTTTCTGATAATAGCTATCATAATAGGTGTGAAGTGAGAGCTCATTTGTGATTTTCATTTGCATTTCCCTGATGGTTAGTGATGTTGAGCACCTTTGTGTGTACCCATTGACCTCTTACATGAGTTCGTTAGAGAAATATCTGCTCAAGTCATTTGCCCATTTTTTAATCAGTTTTTTGTTGTTGTTGTTATTGAGTTGAATAACTTCTTATATAGTTTGGAAATTAGCCCCTTATCAGACATAAGGTCTGCAAATATTTTCTCCCATTCCAGAAATTGCCATTTAATTCTGTTGATTATTTCCTTTGCTGTGTTGCCCTAAAGATCTTTAGTTGGGGGTAGTCCCATTTTTGCTTCTTCTTCTTCTTCTTCTTTTTTTTTTTTTTTTGCTTTTTTGCCCAGATTTTTGCTGTCATATCCATGAAATGGTGAGGAACAGAGAGACCTGGCCTGCTGCAGTCCACTGGGTCGCAAAGAATCGGACATGACTGCACAGGGACAACATCCATGAGGTCATTGCCGAACCCAGTGTCATGAAGCTTTTCCCTTATGTTTTCTTATAGAAGTTTTACAGTTTCAGGTCTTATGTTTAAGTCTGTAATCTGTGACTAACTCAGTTTTCTTTTTAAAAATGTTTATTTATTTATTTGGCTGCACCAGGTCTTATTTGTGGCACGTAGGATCTTTAGTTGTGCATGTGGGATCTAGTTCCCTGACCAGGGGTTGAACCTGGGCCTCCCTCACGGCGAGCACAGAGTCTTAGCCACTGGCTCACCAAGGGAGTCCCAGGACTAACTCAGTTTTACACTGAAAGTCGTGTGTCTCAAAAAACCCCTCAGTCCCTGGAGAAACCAGGACAGTTGATCACCCTAGACATGAACCAGGCTGGTGTATTGAAAGCCAAGACGTCAGCCGAAGCAGACAAGGGCACTACCACCAGTGATGCAGGATTTTGGTGTTCCAGGAAAGGTGGCTCTTGCTTCACAACCTCCAAGGACTGAGCAGGTTAAAGAGAGGTGGCTCTCAGAGGTGCCCAGTGGAGTGGCCAGTCCCAGTGACAGAATCCATGTCCATAGGAGACCCCGAAGGTGACTCTCCCACACTTAGGCTTTGCCTCAGCCTGGTCTTTTCATAAATTCCAAAGTGCATTAAAGATCTAACTCCTACAAAGCTGAGAGGGTTTTCCATTAACAAGAAACTTCACAAAAATCATGAATTTTCAGTAAATCTGAGATCTGTTTCTTCCCTTGTGTTTTTGTGCATTACTTCTTAAACATGTGAGCTGCCAAAGTTATCGCTTTTCTATCTATTTCTTTTCACACTGCATTGCTTGCAAGAAAACGGAATGCTCAGTTTCTGGCATTAAACACGTTTTTGGGGGATCACTGTCAGTGTAACCAACAAGGCTTATGTTTTTCACGGTCTGTAACGTGGCTTGTTGTATGGTAAGAACAGGAACAGTAGGTTTTGGGGAGGTGTCATGTTCTATTTGCACTGGCTTCCCAACTGCTAAGCGCTGACAGATTTGAGCATCTTTCAGGTCTGAAATAGTTTCGATCTTTGGTTGGAGATGGGGGAGGGAAAGATATTTTTTAAAAACGTTATTGATCTGTTCATCATAGAAACAAGTTACATTTTTGTACTTTAAATCTCACATTTTAAGTCTCACCTGTGTGATACTGTCTTTTGGAGTGAGATGCAGGATTTTTAAAGTGTGTTTCTATAGATGCTTCAGTTAAATCTTTTTGTTTTGCTCAATAAAAATCTGCATCTCTTAAGCAGAGGCTTCATCAACAGATATTAGGCAAATATGATCAACTGCCAGAGAGTTAAAAGAACTCAGTAACAATGACATGATATTGATCGTGGTAAGCTAAATAAACCGGCTCCATTTCTAAAGGTCAAACAGCCCCATTAGCTCCGTGGAAATGGACAGGAGTGGCATTTTCCGATCCAGCAGAAGCGTGGGCTTTCTTTGTCTTCAGCACGCCCTCCAACTCAACATGTTAATACATAAGAACACCTACGTGGCTGGGTCTAAGGGTTGATTTAAAATTTTAAATCATGTGTAATGATATTTTGGAGGATAAAAGCCTCCCCTGGGGCTGAGCCGTGGTGGCTTGAAGCTGCGTCTCGGGCTGTCTACACAGGCAGCAGCAGAATGTTGCAAAATGGTGCCCTGTCAGTACGTGGGGAGCAGTGACACCCTTGCCTTCACACCCTCCCTGGATTTGTAAGTTAGGAGGTGCAGGTGGCCTTCTGGAGGTGGGTACAGGCTGCTGGCATGTGCCCAGCCACCATTTCCCCACTGAAAGGAGCATAGGATCTTTGTTATGGTATATAAAGTGATGGCTTATAAGTGCTCATCTTTGCTTTCATTACATAAAAATATTTATTCAAATTTCACATTTGCTCTGTTTTTGAATTTCTTGAGGTTTGTAATGCGAAAGTAACACATGCACAGTTTTAAAATATCAAGCTGTGCAAAGGTTTTTATGATGGAAAGTAAGTCTCCCTTCTCCTCCCTTCAGCCTCCTAGTTTACCTTCCTAAGAAAACCAGTTATCAGTTTCATTAATATGCATATTTTACGAGTAGGCAAAGACAAGCATATCTATAGATCGCCATCCTGTTTACAAAAATAGTATCATGCTACATACAATGTTCTGCCTCTTGCTTTTTTAAATTAAACTTTTAAAGATAACTGTAGGTTCATATGCAATGATAAGAAATAATATAGAGAGATCTGTGTACCCTGAACCCAGTTTCCCTGAATGCTAACGTCTTACAAAACTGTTATATAAAACCACAACCGGGATATTGACTTTGATAGATTCCATCCGCCTGATTCAGATTTCCTCACTTCTACTCCTTTATGTGTATTTAGCTCCATACAGTTTTATCACACATGTAGGTTCGTGTATCCAACACCACAGTCAGGAGACAGAACAGCTCCATTACTCCAGGGATCTCTCATGTTGCTCTTTTTTTTCTTTTAATCTGGCCTTGCTGGGTCTTTAGTTGCAGCATATGGGATCTAGCTCCCTGACCAGTGATTGAATCCAGGCTTCCTGTGTTGGGAGTGCGGAGCCTTAGCCACTGAGTCACCAGGGTAGTCCCTCGTGTTGCTCTTTGCTTTTTTCAGATTTATCTATTTATGGTGCACTGAGTCTTCATTGCTGCACTCTGGCCTTCTCTAGTTGCGGTGAGCAGGGGCTACCCTCTAGTTGTGGTATGCGGGCTTCTTGTTTCTGGGGCCCCAGAGTGCAGGCTCAGGTACAGGCTTAGTGTCTCCACGGCATGTGGAATCTTCCCAGATCAGGATCGAAACTAAGTCCCCTTTATTGGCAGGTAGATTCTTAACCACTGGACCACCAGGTTGAATCATAAAGCTGTTATGAACATTCATGTACAAGTTTCTTTTTTCACAACATAAGTTTTCATTTTTCTTGGTAAATATCTAAGATTGCAATTTTTGGGTCAAATGGTAATTGTATGGTTAATTCTGTAAGCAATTACCAAACTTTTTTAAAATGACCATTTTACATTCCTACCAGCAATCCAGTTTTTTTGTATTTTCACCAGCATTGGATGTTGCCATTATTTTTTCTGAAAGTAGAATGTTATTTTTTTACTTTCCACATTGTGTTTTTATTTCCTTTATTTGCCTTATTGCAATGGGATTTTTTTCCACTTAAGCAATAAAATCAACAGTTTTTTTAAAAAGAATATGACTTGGATATCATATGAGTAATGTGAATCAGCCTCATTCTTTTTAATGGCTTTGTATTGTTCCATGGTAAAATGACTTTGTTTTACCAGCATCCTACTGACTGGCCTTTCAGTTCAGTTCAGTTCAGTTCAGTCACTCAGTCATGTCCGACTCTTTGCGACCCCATGAATCGCAGCACGCCAGGCCTCCCTGTCCATCACCAACTCCTGGAGTTCACTCAGACTCACACCCATCGAGTCGGTGATGCCATCCAGCCATCTCATCCTCGGTCGTCCCCTTCTCCTCCTGCCCCCAAACCCTCCCAGCATCAGAGTCTTTTCCAATGAGTCAACTCTTCGTATGAGATGGCCAAAGTACTGGAGTTTCAGCTTTAGCATCATTCCTTTCAAAGAACACCCAGAGCTGATCTCCTTCAGAATGGACTGGTTGGATCTCCTTGCAGTCAAGGGACTCGCAAGAGTCTTCTCCAAAACCACAGTTCAAAAGCATCAATTCTTCAGCACTCAGCTTTCTTCACACTGGCCTTTAGTTGATTGTAATCTTTTGCTATGAAGAACAAGGCTTCAATGAATGTCCTTGTACATGTCTTTTCATACACATGTAGGATATTATAGAAAAAATTCTAGAAATAAAGTTATTACATTAAAAACATGTTCACTTTATATTTTGATAGTAGCTAAACTGCCCTCCAAAGTGGAGGATACTATCTAACACAGTGTCTTCTCAATTTTTTAAAAATCTTTGTCAATTGGATAGGTGAAAAAAAAGATATCTTTTTGTTATAGTTGCTGAATTTTAAGATGAGGAGTTGAAACGTTGCTTAAAATAAAATAAAATTTATAAAACTGAAAATGATTCTCTAAAAATTAGAAGAGTATTTTGTTTTCATATGTCAGTTAGATAATATCACTTAAAAAAAAATTCAATCCAGTCTCCAGGATGTATTTTAAAAACAATATAGAGGGACTTCCCTAATGGTCAGGTGGTCAAGAATTCACCTTGCAACGCAGGGAATGCTTGTTTGATTTCTGGTCAGGGAACTAAGATCCCATGTGCCTTGGAGCAACTAAGATAGCACACTGCAACAAAAAGATCAGGCGTGCTGCAACCAAGACCCAAGGCAGCCAAATAAATTATTAGATATTTTTTAAAGCAATGTAGAAGTCATGACACATTTCATTCATGTATATTGAGGGAGCTTTAGTTGAGGCACTTTAGCAAACAGTCACCAAATACCAGTCATGTCAATAAATAATACCTCGGCTTTCAAGGAGCTTGTGGTCTAGCAGATGAGGCCAAAGAATCTCACTGCAATACAGGAAGTATTAGCATAACTGTCTACACTGGAAGCTACTCTATAGGACAGAAGGGAAAAGGAACTGAGCCGAATCTGGAGGTTAGAGAAGGCTTTGTGCAGGAGAGAAGTTCTGAGCTGAGATGCAAAGGAGAAGTAGAGACTAGCCAGGTGAAGACAGGTCGACTGGCATCTCAGCAGAGGGAATAGCATGGCAAAGACACTGAGGCATGAATGAACTTGACAAGCGAGGAGAATACCAGAAATCCAGCATTTCTAGAGGGACAGGCTGAGGATACAGAAAACTGCTCAAATTTTACACACCCTTGTGATCAGCACCCAGATTGAGAAAGAGAACATTACCAACATCCTGGGCCCTTAAGTTCCCTTTCAGTCACTACACCTTCAAAGGTAGCTATCCTGACTTCTATTGCTGTAGACTTGTGTTGTCTTTATTAAAACGTTAGACTACATCTTATCCAAATAGAATCATACAGCATGTGCTCTTTGGTTTTATTTATTTCTTCCTTCACTTAGCATGTTTCTGAGATTCATCCACATTGTCCTGTGTGGCTGTGGTTTGTTCTTCTTGTGGAAGTATAGCATCCTATCTTATGTGTATATATCTATCTATTCATTCTCCTGTGGATGTATATTTGGGTAGTTTTCAGTTGGAGACCTCTATAAATAGTGCTTGCATGTATCTTTGGATGAACATGAATATGGATTGCTATTGGGAGAGGCGTAATTGAATCATAGGGTAGATATCCGTGGGCTTTAGTAGATACTGCCAAGAGTTTTCCAAAATGGTTGTACCATTTATGCTTCCACCAGTGGTCTATGAAGGAATTCCACTCGCTTCACAGTCTTGCCAACACTTTCTGTCCTTTTCATTTTAGCCATTCTGGTGGGTGGTATTGCATTTTGGGTTTAATTTGCATTTCCTTGATGACTAACGAAGTTGGGAACATTTTCATAATTTCTCTTGATTTTTTTTTCTCAGCTTTTTATTACAAAAATGTTCACATTCAGAAAAGTTAAAAGAATTGTATAACAGACACTCATATATTTAGTACCTAGATTCAAACAGTTGTTAACCTTTTGCTATCTTTACTTTGTGTGCGCATGTGTGTTTAAGATTGTTTTGCTGATCCATTGGAAAGTGAGTTGTGATCAAAATGACACTTGATCCATAATTACTTCAGAAAGTATCTCCTAGAATTAAAGACAGTTTCCTATATAACCACAATACCTTGATCATATCTAACAAAATTTACAATAATTTCCTAAAAATATTATCTACTTGTCCCCAAAGTATTTGCCATTGAGTCTTTTGAACCAGGAGCCAGTCAAGGCTGACATTGTATTTGGTTGCTGTAACCCTCTAAACAGACCTACCATCTTCTCCTGCACCCATTTCATTGACTTTTTAAATTCTGGCTGTGCTAGGTCTTCGTTGCTGCACCTGGGCTTTCTCTAGTTGCGGAGAGTGGGTCCTTCTCTCTAGTGTGGCGCTTGGGCTTCTCATTGTGGTGGTTTCTGTTGCAGAGCACAGGCTCTTGGTGCATGCGGTTTCAGTGCTGAAATCACAGGGGCTCATTAGTTGTGGCTGGCAGGCCCTAGAGCAGTGCAGGCTTTGGTAGTTGTGGTGTGCGGACTTAGTTACTCTGTGGTGTGTGGAATCTTCCCAGACCAGGAATCAAACTCAGGTCCCCTGTGTTGGCAGACAGATGCTTATCTACTGTGCCACCACACTGACATTTTGGAGAATGTCATTATGTTCCACCTGTCTATATAAAGAAATTTTTAACTTCAGTGGCTTAAACCAGCTATTTTATATCTCACAAATTTAGGCAGGGCTTGGTCAAGTGATTCTTTGTTTTTCATGACATTGACAATAGTCAGTGGTAGAATTAACTTGGCAGATGGACAGACAGGCTGGAGGATCGAAAGATGGCTTTGCTCTCGTACCTGACACCTTGGTTGCGATGGCTAGAATGCTGCCTCCCAGCTAGGAATGCCCACTGGAGCATGTCCGCGTAGCATCTCTAACATGGTAGACTCAGAGTAGTTTTCTTATGTAATGGCTCATGACTCTGAGAAAGAGTGTTTTGGTGAACAGGACTTTGTTCCTTTTATGACCTAGTCTCAGAACTCACATAAGCATCACTTTTATCAGACCCTGTTGTTTGAAGTAGTCACAAAGCCCACCCAGTTTCAAAGAATTTGAAGCTATGTTTTAAAAACCACCAAGGTCTGCCTTCTGACCACAAATGACAGATCTTCCTCAATTGATGACGTGGCATCCTGATAAACCCATTATAAAGTAAAAATATCACAAGTTGAAAATGCTTTGAATACACCTGACTTATCCAACATCATAGCTTAGCCTCGCCTGCCTTACAAGTGCTCAGAAAGTGAAAGTTGCTCAGTCATGTCCATCTCTTGGAGACCGCATGTTCTATACAGTCCATGGAATTCTCCAGGCCAGAATACTGGAGTGGGTAGCTTTTTCCTTCTCCAGGGGATCTTCCCAACCCAGGGATCGAATGCAGGTCTCCCACATTGCAGGTGGATTCTTTACCAGGGGAGCCACAAGGGAAACCCTAAGTGCTCAGAACACTTACATTACTCTATGGTTGGGCAAACTCATCTAACACAAAGGCTATTTTATAATAAATTGTTGAATGTCTTGTGTAACTTATTGAATACTGAAAGTGAAAACAGAGTGGCTGTCTGAGTACAGACTGTAGGTGTATTTATTGTTCACCACCAATGATCGCTAGGCTGTCCGGGAGCTTCGGGCTTGCTGCCATTACTCAGCATCAAATGAAAGGATCGTACCACACACCACCAAGGCCAGGAAGAGATCAAAGTTCAAAATCTGAAGAACAGTTCCTGGTGAATGCATATTGCAACACTGTAAAAAAATTTTTAAAATGTAAGTAGAACCATCGTAATTTGAAGACCATCTCTATCTGGCTTTCTCTCACATGCAGGATACACACACCCTTTTCAAGCATTCGCCAAAGTCTCGTCCCGTTATGATATCAGGTTCAGGCTCTTTGAGAGATGCCTTTTTAAAAATGTTATTGTATTTATTTGCTTACTTTTGGTTGCGCTGGGCCTTCACTGCTGGGCATGGACTTTTCTCTAGCTGCGGGGGTCAGGGACTACTCTTTGCGGCAGGGCATGGCTTCTCTTGTTGCAGGATGCAGGCTTAGTAGCTGCAGCTCCACTGCTCCAGAGCATGGGCTCAGTCGTCGTGGCACCTGTGCTTAACTGACCCATGGCATGTGGAATCTTCTCTGACCAGGGATCAAACCCATGTTCCCTGCCTTGGCAGATGGAGTCTTATCTACGGCACTACCAGGGAATACCAAGGAATGCCTCTTTTTCCCTTGAGTTCCCTGTTGCAGCTGCTACTGGACCGTCCTCTTAGAAGTCTTAGAAGCACTGCTGTCTAGCTGAGAGGAGTGATGAGGCAGGCCCTTAAGATTCCTAGGGAGATTTCTGTATACTTGAAAAGGTTTTGAAGCATCATCTTAATTCTTTCTGAGGTCAGAAACTTCTGTCTTACAGTCCATGCTCCTGATTCCCTATTTTACTCTTAGGAGGCTCCACGTTCTGATTCTGTCTCCTTTTTTCCTCTTAATGTCATTTTACTTTTTCTCAAACCCACCTCACTCACTTTCATATTTCTTGTAAGGTTGAATCTAGAGGCTTGATTGGATTCAGGTTAACTGTTTTGGCAAGAATACTTCAGAGGTGATTCGGCATACATTATGCTGCACAACGTCTATAGATACATGCTATCGGAATATCCCATCAATAGTGTGTTAGGTTTGATCACTTGCGTAGGGTGGTGACCATCAGCTCTTTCCTTTGTAAAAATACATTGTCTTCTTTGTGATTAGCCTGTAATCTGTGGGGGGATACTATAAAAAAATATGTAATGCTTCACAGGTTCACTTTAGCCTTGTGCAGGGGCCATGATAATCTTTCTGATATTCTTCCAGTTCTACTCCGTGCTATGGAAGCAAGTGCTGATCTGGGTTTCATGCATACAGATGTCCCATCTCTTACCCCAGCACCTCCTCCAGTTCCAGGTGTCTGTTGACTGAGCTTAGAATATCCCCCAAATGTTCTAGTTTCTTTGGTAGTAGTTTTTTTTTTTTCCCCATCCATGTTTAAGCTGTGTTTTTCTTTGCTCCAGTTTTTGTATCAGTCTGATCCCATCTGCTTTCTATCTCATAGGAATTCGTGTATAATCTGCTCTTCTGGTGGCACCTTTATTGCTTTCCTATGTTTTTATGGGTTTCATGTAGAGACATGAAATACAGCAGGGATCCTTAAGAACATGTGAGGCAGGAAATAGGAAGGGTGGTGTGTATGGCTGTGTTCAATCAGACGTCTCCAGCTAANCATCTGCTTTCTATCTCATAGGAATTCGTGTATAATCTGCTCTTCTGGTGGCACCTTTATTGCTTTCCTATGTTTTTATGGGTTTCATGTAGAGACATGAAATACAGCAGGGATCCTTAAGAACATGTGAGGCAGGAAATAGGAAGGGTGGTGTGTATGGCTGTGTTCAATCAGACGTCTCCAGCTAATCTTCACTCTTGGAAACTGTATCATTGGGTAACAATGAGAAATTAGCTGCAGATGGAGATGGAAACCAGCTTATTACTGCCTGGTATTAATCAAATTAGGCTTTCCAGGTGGCTCAGTGGTAAAGAATCTACCTGCAGTGCCGGAGACACAGAGGAGCCTGGTGGGCTACTGTCCAAGGGGTCGAAAAGAGTTGGACATGAGGAACCCACCAGGCTCCTCTCTCCATGGGATTTTCCAGGCAAGAATACTGGAGTGGGTTGCCATTTCCTTTTCCAGAGGATCTTCCTGACCCAGGGATCAAACCCGCATCTCTTACGCCTTCTGCACGGGCAGGCAGGTTCTTACCAATGGTGCCACCTGGGGGAAGAGACCCTAATCCAGTATGGCCAGTGTCCTTATAAGAAAGAAACACCAGGGGTGCCTAGAGGAAAGGCCATATGACGACATCATCTGCAACCAAGGAGAGAGGCCTCAGGCGAAGCCAGTCCTGCTGACACCTGGACTTTCAGCCTCCAGTACAGTGAGAACTTTTTTGTGGTTTAAGCCACTCTGTGGTATTTTGTTGTGGTTGTCTTAGCAAGCTAATACACAGATCATGGAAGACATGTATGACTGAGCAAGGAGTTTAGAATTTATTCTATAACCGAGGGGCTTATCTGGTAGTCCAATGGCTAACACTCCTCGATCCCAATGCAGGGAGCCGGGTTCAATCCCTGGTCAGGGAATTAGACCTCACATGCCGCAACTAAAGATACTGCATTCCACAGCTGAAGAAAAGAAAGATCCTGTGTGCCGCAACTAAGACCAGGCATAGCCAAATAATTTTTTTTTTTAAATAATTTATTCCATAACCAGTGGGGAGCTGTTTGGATTATAATCAGGGGAGTAACAGGATCAGATCTCTGGGGTAGAAAGCTCACTGTGACAGTGCTGCAAAGGAACTTTGAAAGAAGGAGAGAGAAGAGGCAGAGGAGACCTGGTCAGGAAGCATTCTGAGAGTAGAGGTGAGATGTGATGAGGGATTGAATAAAGGCAACTTTACAGACAAAAGAATGAAAAAAGGTAGACTCAGCAGAATCTATTGAAAGGTTGGATATAGGGATGTGAGAGGAGAAGTAATATTGAATTCTTCCCAGGGCCCTGGATTGGGCAGTGATTGTGGTGGGTATTTGTTCCACTCCTCAGCTCCCCCTTCCCTAAAAGTGCCTAGATTATCATGCAGAAATTGGCCTTCAGTCTCCCCTGTTGTGCAGCCCATGTGCTTTAAGGAAACTGACCCCCTTCCAGCTTTAAAGGTGGGCCAGGAGTGCCTGCATGAGTGCTCAGCTGTGTCTGACTCTTTGTGACCCCGTAGACTGTAGCCTGCCATGGGCTGTCCAGGCCACCAGCAGGCTGTAGCCCGCTCCTCTGTCCATGGGATTTCCTAGGCAAGAATACGGCCATTTCCTTCTCTAGGGCCTTGACTGACTTACACTAATTAGCTTATTCCATTGCTCTCACAGTAGTTTGGGGTTCAGGGGTATGGGATCTAAACCTGACAGTGAGGATGAATGTCAGAATTCTCTATTGAGACCCAATGATCTCCTTGTTTGGGACAAAAATAAAGACCCTGCAGACCAGACTTAATTGGCAAACATCTTGTGACCCCAGGGGAATGATCCATAACTGGATGTGGCTATGTACAGAGCAAAGCAACGGTTAGATTCTTAGTGACGTCCTCAGGCTATTGGACCAATCAACCATGAACTCTTAGACTCCAGTTTTGGAGTCTAGAATCCCTTGTCACTTAAGCCAGTTTGAACTGGATTTTCCTGTTATTTGTTATATGAAGATACAGGTCATCAGGCAGATGGCAGAGCCATTAACCAGGATATGCAAGGCAAAAGGAGGGACAAGTTTGGAAGAAGAGAAGTTTGGTCCTGAACTTCCACAATCCCACACATTTTTCTTTCTTTTTTTAAGACTGGAGTATAATTGATTTACAGTGTTGTGTTTCTGCTGTTCAACAGCGTGAATCAGCCATCTGTATACACATATCCCTCCCTCTTGAGCCTTCCCTCTCCTCCATCCAGCCCTCTAGGTCATCACAGAGCACTGAGCTGAGCTCCCTGTGTTACACAGCAGCTGCCCCCTAGCTGTCCATTTTACACATGGGAGTATACACATGTCAATGCTATTCTCAATCCGTCCCACCCTCTCCTTTTCCCGCTCCTTCCCACAAGTCCGTTCTCTACATCTGTGTCTCTATTCCTGCCCTCCTAATCCCACATCTTCGCTAGAAGCTGATCCTTGGGTCTGGGGTGACCCCTCCTTGCATTTATGTGCCTGCTGGAAAAGTCTTACTCACTCTCAAAGGCCCCCTTCTGATACCCCTTCCTCTGTAAAACCTTTGTAAACCACTCTTCTGCCCAGGTCAGAATCCTCCCAGTCCTTCTGAACTTCTACATTTTGGACAGGGCTCTGTTGGTCTTCCCTGCTGGCTCAGATGGTGAAGAATCTGCCTGCAAGGCAGGAGAGCCGGGTTTGCTCCCTGGGTCAGGAAGATTCCCTGGAGATGGCAACCCACTCCAGTATACTTGCCTGGAGAATCCCATGGACAGAGGAACCTGGTGGGCTACAGTCCATGGGATCACTAAGAGTCGGACACGACTGGATGACAAACACTTTTCACTTCTTCTATCACTTGTATATTTTCTCCTTTGCTTTTTGCTTCTCTTCTTTTCNAATCACTTGTATCACCTATGTTACTATTTTCTCCACTAGGCATCATCCTCCTTAACAGCCCAGAACATTTCATATCAGTCTCTGCAGTCTTGTTGGCAGCCCCGGGGCATCTAATAGGCATCTGAACATCTTTTTAAACAAAATATTTATTTGTTTAGGGTTGTATTGGGGCTTTGTTGCTGTGCACAGGCTTTCTCTAGCTGTGGTGAGCAGGGCTACTCTCTAGTTGCGTGTACAGGCTTCACTGAGGTGGCTTCTCCTGTTGTGAAGCACGGGCTCCAGGACATGCCAACTTTAGTAGTTGCAGCACGCTGCCTTAGTCGCCCGGAGGTATGTGGGATCTCCCCAGACCAGGGATTGAATCCATGTGCCCTGCTTTGGCAGGTGGACTCTTAACTACTGGACCACCTGGGAAGTCCGACATCTGAACCTCTTAGCGAATAAATGAAGGCCGTACTTCTCCCGTGTTCCCCTCAAACTAATAGATTTGCTTACCACTCCACTACTTTTGGGCTTCCCTTGTAGCGCAGTCAATAAAGGATCTGCCTGGAGTGCAGGAGACCCAGGTTTGATCCCTGGGTTGGGAAGATCCACTGGAGAAGGAAATGGCAACCCACTCCAGCATCCTTGCCTGGAAAACCTCATGGACAGAGGAGCCTGGTGGGCTGCAGTCCATGGGGTCGCAAAGAGTTGGACATGACTGAGTGACTAACACACACCACTACCTTCAGACTGAGAAAAACTCTGGCTCTCAGATCATGAATTAAATTACATAATAAATTACCAGAAAAAGATAAATAGAAAAGAATGGTAGAAAAAGGTATTTTTGTGGAGCTGGGAACACAGAACAAGAAAAGTTGGACTAAATGAGTTACCTCTATTAGAATGATGTGATGTCTGCTCCTTTGCCAAGTTAAGAGGGTGACATACATAGAGACAAAGTCTCTGAATATATAAGATGGATTTACGATTTCTGCTGAAGATGGTGGGAAGAATCTAAAATTGGAGCTACCCACACATAAGGTCGCATTATGCCTATCAATTTATTTTGATCTCATTGAAGGCGTTTTGAAGCAGTGCTCAAGAAATAGCTCAACCAAGAGAACATTTAAATTATGTAAAAATGAACTCCAGTGATTTAAATCCATTAACCTTATATAATAAGGTTTCAAACATAGTACTGTAATTTAGAAATTAAAAAAGTTTAAGAATTTGAACTCACAAGAGGTAAATTCTAGCAACGTTTTCAGGGGAAATTTGAAGAATAATCATTTATCATTTTCAAGTACACTTATTTTTTTATTTATTTTTTTAATCATTTTCAAGTACGTTTAGAAACTTGAATTGGGGGAGCAGGCAGCAAGTGTAGTCAAGCCTTGATCAAGGATGGCAATAATGAATGATGATAGTTACTTAACAAATTTTATTGAGTACTTGCTATGTGCCAAGTATTGTTTGGGATGCTGAGGTTACAGCAATAAACAAATGTGTATGAATAATGATGATAAGGAGGATAGTTATTGAACCCTTACTGTAGTCCAGGCCCTGAACTAAGTGCTCTTTGAAGACTGGCTCATTCATTCCAGTTACTATCATATATATCATCCCCATTTTACAGATGCAGGAGCTAAGCTTCTGGTAAATAACTCACCCAAGGTCCAGAGCCAGTTAAACTGTTGTAAGCTGGACTCTACCCAGGCCTGTTGGATCCCAGAGTTACACACCAACTGAGCATTAATGGCTGCTAGGCATGTCTCATAGGTAGGAAACTATGCCAAGCCATTTAAAATCTTCTCTACATTAAAAAAAAATGGACTTATTTAATTTATTTGGCTGCTCCAGGTCTTAGATTCAGCAGATGAGATTAGGTTCCTGACCAGGGATCCAACCCACACCCTCTGCAATGGGAGCTCTGAATCTTAGCCACTGGACCTCCAGGGAAGTCCCTAAATCTTATCTACTCTCTACTTAAGCATTCACCAAACTTTTAACAAATGTGTTAATAAGTGAGCAAAACCTGGTCAGTGAGCTTCCACTGTGGCACTGGAATGACTGGAGCTCATGGATGTAGAAAGTTAGATGTGGCTGAACCAGTACGTCGGCAAACTGTATTTAACCACTTAAAGCCAGTATTTTCAATGTTTCATGGCTCTCCTCTATGACTGTTGTGATATCTGGATTTATACTACTTTTTATTTAAAACTGATTCATTATTTTTATCTCGTTTTAAAGCAGCAGTCCCCAATCTTTCTGGCACCAGGGACCAGTTTTGTGGAAGACAACTTTTCCGTGGACTAGGGGGAGGGGGGAGGGGAGATGGGGAGTGTGGATGGTTTCGGGATGATTCAAGCATATTACATTTACTGTGCACTTTATTTCTATTATTATTACATCAGCTCTGCCTCAGGTCATCAGACATTAGATCCCAGAGGCTGGGGAAAATAATATCACTACTATAAACAGAGTTTACGTATTTTTAAAGGAAAATAATATCACTACTATAAATAAAGTTTATTTATATATAGATAATACATGTTGCTATATATATATGTTTATATATATATATAGCAATAAATATTTAGGAAGTGCCTACCCTGGTGGCTGAAATGGTAAAGAATCTGCCTGCAATGCGGGAGACCTGGGTTCAGTCCCTGTGTTGGGAGGATTCCCTGGAGGAGGGCATGGCAACCCACTCCAGTATTCTTGCCTGGAGAATCCCCATGGAGAGAGGAGCCTGGTGGGCTATAGTCCATGGGGTTGCAAAGAGTCAGATACGACTGAGCGACTAAGCACAGCACACAGCACACCATGCACTGAGCAGCAGGGATACACCAGTGAAATATACACCAGAAAGAATCCCTGCCCTCACTGATCTAAGGTTCTAGTAGGGGTGACAGTGAGCAAGGTAAGTAAGTAAAATATGCAAGATGTTATTGAGTGGTCAGTGCTAGGGGGGAAAAGGGAGGGGATACTGGGTGTCTGTGGAGGAGGTTTAAAATTATAGGTAGATGGCTAGGGAAGGCCTTGGTTATTTGTCTAGAGCTGTATTTATTCAAGGTGACTTTGGAGGAAACTCTGAATGGGACCAGCCATGTAGAAATATGAGAGCAAGGCGATCTAGGGACAAGGAACAGACAGGGCAAAACCTTAAGGAATGAATGAGTGTGCCTGGTGCCTGGGGTTTCAAGGAACAGTAAGGAAGCTGTTGGCAGAAGCAAGACTAGATAGGAAGCTACAGAACAATCCAGGCAACAGATGATGATGGCCTGGACCAGAGTGATAAGCAATGGTCAGATTCTAGAAATATTGTGAAGGCAGAGGCAGCATTCACTGATGGACCAGTAACAGGGTGTAAGTTCTGGCTAAGCAAGCAGCTGGAAGGATGGTTTCCTTAACCCACCCCTGTAGGTCCTCTCCAACCCACTACCGGCTGGATTTGGATTTCTATTACTTGCACCACAGCCTCCCCAAACTCAAAGGAGGAAATTTAGAAAGCATTGGTATTCAGAAAATAAAAAATAAAGTCTAAAAAGAAATACAAAAGAGAAAGTACTGGTATTAAAAAAAAATTAAAGCTGCACATTGTTTTGCTTTATCTACAGTCTGTGTAGGGATTTCCCTGGCAGTCCCGTGGTTAGGACTTCACTTCCAAAGCAGAGCATTCAGGTTCAATGCCTGGTTGGGGAGCTAAGATCCCATACAACTCTTAGCCAAAAAAAAAAAAAAATCATAAACTAAAAACCAAATCAGAAGCAATATTGTAACAAATTCAGTGAAGACTTTAAAAATGGTCCATATCAAAAATAAATTTTTTTTTAAAATCTGTGTATGTCATACAGGTCTACAATTCTCCAATCTTGAAATGATTTCAGTAGAAAAATTACTCTGCTTTTCAGCAGATACTTTTCAGAAGACTGAAATTCCATATATTGTAAATATACTGATTATACTTTGAATATTATAGGTATACTGAAATTCTGTTTGATGTAATTCTGGTACATAGACTGGTACTAAGAAACAGAAGCTTTCTTAGAGAAGAGAAGCATTGCTGGCTCTTAAAAGTGAAAGTGAAAGTCACTTAGTCGTGTCCAACTCTTTGCGACCCCATGGACCATGGAATTCTCCAAGCCAGATCCTGGAGTGGGTAGCCTAGCCCTTCTCCACGGGATCTTTCCAACCCAGGAATCAAACCCAGGTTTTCCGAATTGCAGGTGGATTCTTTACCAGCTGAGCCACAAGGGAAGCCCAGCTCTTAAAATTTAGGCTATAAACAGATCTCTACTTGATAAAATTTGGTGCCAATTTTGTCAAAGAAGATGCAACTGTTTAGCATCATAAGTTCAAACTTGTACTCATTTCACTTTTTGTGACTTATTCACTTATTAGTTCAAGGAGAAAACAGACTAAATGAAGAAAAAACATACAAACAATGAATAACAGTTTCACGATGAGCCGTGACATTAAATAAGAAAAACAAGATACCCTGATTTTATCTTAAACACTGGCCTATTACCTTAGGATCAAAATAACTGTGGTATTTGAGTTTAGAGCCAATATTCTGGTCTCTTCACAAAAGTAATGCCTTTCTTTGGCACTGATAGATCATTAAGCATCCATCTCAACTGTTTCAATGTAAAAAATAGCTTGTTATCTTTGTCAGCAAATAACCTGCCATTCCTTCAATTAGACAGATTAACTTATATTTCTACCCCAAACTATATCCAATATCCTACAACCATTTCACCAGAGAAATTAAAAGTTTTGGCTAGTAAGTCTTTTTATTTTGGTATTGGATAGTGTTCCAAACTGGACATTTAAAATATGATTTTTTTAAAAAGACTCTCATATAACTACCACAAAATAGATAACACTGGTGGCCCAGTGGTTAGGGCTCTGTGCTTCCACTGCCAAGGGCATGAGTTCAATCCTTGGTAGGAGAACTAAGATCCCTCAAGCTGTGTGGTGTGGACAAAAAAAAAAAAGTAAAGAAAAAGGCTCTTAGATAACTATCACAAAATACTGAACAGATAACTAAAAGTTCAAGGCTTATTTTTCCACTGGGCTGTAGACCTGCCTGTTCAGCAGCTTCTGGACTCCATAAGTGCAAACTCGAACTCATATTTTGCCTCAGACTGCGTGTGCTCTGTTCAGCTATCAGTGTCACCTCCATCCACCTAGCTGACCACGTTAGAAACCTGGATTATCTCTGACCATCTCTGTCCTTTCATTCCTGTGGGCAACTACTTGCCAGGTACTGCCCTCTGTGTGTGCATGCTCTGTTGTGTCTGACTCTTTGCAGGCCCATGGACTGTAGCCCACCCTGGGATAGAACCCACGTCTCCTACATTGGCAGGCGAATTCTTTACCACTGTGATATCCAACACAGCTTCCCTGCATCTGACCTCTCCCTTCTTCACTGCCAGGATATGCTTTTTAAAGCCCAAATATATGTCCTTACTTGCTCAAAAGCCTTACTTTTTCTCCTGTTTCCTATGGAATAGCCTAAACCTCTTTGAATAGTACCCAAGGCTTTCCATTATTCAGTCCACTCCCCCACTGCCTCTTGTTTGGGTGATGCTCAGGGTTTAACTTCCATTGGTCACAGAATGATTGCACAGAGTGGTCAATGCCACTGAAAGAAGTTTTATTACTCACAGTTCCCAAGAGAAAGGGGCACACATCAACCATGCAGGGCCACCTGGGGAAGCACTAGGTTCAGTCAGGAGGCTGAAGAAAGGAAGGGAGAAGATGGCCCAGAGTTTAAGGTGGTTTCTGTTGGAAGNAAGAAGTTTTATTACTCACAGTTCCCAAGAGAAAGGGGCACACATCAACCATGCAGGGCCACCTGGGGAAGCACTAGGTTCAGTCAGGAGGCTGAAGAAAGGAAGGGAGAAGATGGCCCAGAGTTTAAGGTGGTTTCTGTTGGAAGAAATAGGTGAGGTAGAGTAGATAAGTTTGAGCAAACTTAGGATTGGGTAGTTGGAATCAGGTTGGTCTGTAATTGTCCAGTACTTGGCCCTGGGGTGATTTAGGGAAGGGGAAATATTGGCTTGGTATGTGGGAATTAGATAAAGGAAGTGGTCGGGATATGGGCTTTGGATTAGTTGTTTTGTCCATGGAAGGCAAGTTGTTTATTACTCCCGGAATTAGCTCATCCTCAAACGAAGAGTTCTTCCCAGGGCTGCAAGGCCCTAAAATATCAAAGCATCGTAAAGTGTAAAGTAAAAAACACGATTAATACACATTCCTTTCCCATGAACCCTCTGTTCATAGCTCTAGAAAATGTCCTTTATGAATGAGTTCTGTAGTGCCTCTCTCAACACTCTGCTACCACCCAGAGCCCTGACTGAGTGACGCCCCCAAGTCTGGTTCCTGTAACATGACCCCTCCCTGTCCCGCTCCTCCTGGACCAGTAATGGCCCTGGACACAGGCAACCACTCTATAGAGAGGCTGGTCACCTATGACCAGTGTGATCTGCCTGAAAGAGAGGAATTGGGCCGGTCAGATTTCCTCTTTTAAGGATTTAAAATGAGAGCCATAGAAAGAGATAGCAAATTGATGGTAAGATGAACTGGGAGGTTCTTAAGTAGCCTCAGGACCTTTGCAAACCATGTGTGCTGTGTATGTAAACCTTTCCTCCCACTGTAATCTATACCCACTCCAAAACACTACAAATAGTCCATAATAATTATCTGGGGCTAGTGCTAGAGTTCTGCTCTGTTTTATGTTTCTTTCAAGTACCAGCATTAACAGAGATTCACAGAGACTGACAAAATGTAAATTCAGACTGGATCAGGTCAGAGAGGGAGGGTGCAATGAAGCCCCCAAGTGAGTTGCAAAGTGTTTTAAATTTCATATAAACATTTAAAGGACCACGATCTAGTGCAAATGCATTTTGCAGCTTCAAAGCAATCTCCAATTTTATTTAAAGTTCTCACACTGGGGGGGGTGGTTTCCAAGATTGGGAACTCATGTACACCTGAGATGAAAAATAATAATAATAATAATAATAAAGTTCTCACACCGGGCTACACTCCTGAAAAAAACACTTTGGGCGGAGCCAAGTACTGCTCCTCCTCCTCTGGGTCGCGCAGAACCAAATCAGCAGACTGTCGATTGCTTCCGTCTGGGCAGACCATCCTGGATCGACTGCTCCGGTCTGGCCCGTGCGCGGGCGCGGGAAAAGAGTTTGAATCCAGTCTGACTGCCGCGGCGAACTCCTCAACCTTCACAATCCTGACCAGCCTCAGCCGCCTCCTCCTTTTACATCCCTGACTCCAGGAGGTCTCCCGAATCACGAAAGTGGAAACGGAGACGCTCAAGCCGCCGCCATGTCCGAGGCTTATTTCCGGGTGGAGTCGGGTGCGCTGGGTCCCCAGGAGAATTTTCTTTCCTTAGACGACATTCTGATGTCCCACGAGAAGCTCTCTGTGCGCACGGAGATCCCCATGCCGCGCCTGGGCGCTTTCTTCCTAGACCGGAGCGGAGGGGCCGAGACTGACAATGCGATCCCGGAGGTAAGCGATCCCGTCTGGAAAGACTACAACTCCAAGTAGGACTTGCGGGATTTGGGGCGCTGCGTAGCCGGGCGCGATGCGCTCTGGGATTTGTAGTTTTACCTACAGGGAGGCCGAGCCGAGCGCTGAGTCCTGTTCTCCGCGTGCCCCACTCCCACCCCCCAGCCTTCGCAACCCCTACGGAAACTAAATTTATACTGGGTCGTCAGACTCCCTCCAACACGGATTTCTTTTTTGAAACTATCCAAATTCAGCAGTGTGTTTTCACCCGGTGTGTGTTGATGCTTAAGGATCGGCGCCTACGGACCAGGGTTCTGATCACTTTTTGCCTTAAAGCAAAACAACAGTTTTGGTTTCTGTAGGAGCAAATGATGTCTGGGAGCTGCAAATTGCTGTATTCGTTCCTGAAATGATGATGGCATCAGCAACCATTTCCTGAGAGCTTTTAGTGCAGGGATCTATTACCCCTTTAGTCCTTTAACACTCTACAGTCAGGTGTTGTTACACATAAAGAAATTGAAGCCCAGATATGTTGGGTTTCTTGGCCAGGGTGCCAGGGTCTTATTGTAAGTGGTGAGCTGGGATTCGAACTTAGAACTGCATGACTTCAAGTTCTAGTTTGTCCCAGGAACATGGCTTGTAATGGTTCTTATTTTTAAATATTTATTTGGCTGCGTGGGGGTCTTAGTTGCCACATGCGAACCCTTAGTTTTGGCGTGTGGGATCTGGTTCCCTGACCAGGGTTGGAACCCGCCCCGCCTCCGCCCCCCACCCGCATTGAGAGCTTGGAGTCTTGGCCACTAGACCACCAGGGAAGTCCCATAATGGTTATTTTTTATTTCCTATTTAACCCGTTTTGTTTAGAAGGGCGTCTTTGTTTGGTCTGTTTTGAGTTATATTTATCAAAGTGAGACATATGCAAAGTTTAAAAAGCCAAATAATACCCAAAGATTTATAGAAAAATATAGGAGGCCCTGCCTTGCTCTCCCTTGTGTCCTTTCTATTTCTACAGGATCTGTCTCCTTTTTTCATAGTCTCTTCAAAATTCACCTCCATATTTTTAATTAATGTTCTTAAATTTATCTTGAGTTTTTAAACATTTAGACATTATTTTTTGACTTTCCATTAGAGTAATTAGTTGGTTCTCTTACACACTGATAAACAGAGGTGTACCATCCATATTTTATTCATATTTCCTTCGTTTTTACTTAATGTCCTTTTTCTGTTCCAGGTTCCCATCCAGGACACCAAATTGCATTTAGTAATTGTGTGTCCTTAGGCCCCTCTTGGCTTTGACAGTTTATCAGACTTTCCTTGTTTTTAACGACCATGAATTTTGTGGCTTGCTGGTGAGGTATTTTGTTGAGAATATTCCTCATTTGGGATTTGTCTGTTGGTTTTCTCATGATTAGACTGTGTTTTGAGGTGGAAGACCATAGAGGTAAAGTGCCATTTTTACCACATCTTAACAAGGGTACATGCCATCAGCGTGACTTGTGTTGATAGGAACGGTGATCACTTGAGCTATGTGGGATTTGTCAGGATTCTTCATTGTAAAGTTACTCTTTTTCCACCTTCCAGACTGTTCTCTCTGGAAAGAAGTCATTATGTACAGCTGTACTTAAGGAGAGGGGAGTTACGGTCCCCTTCTTTGAGGGCGCAATGTCTACATATACTATTTAGGATTTTTCTGTGTGGGAGATTTGTGTAGGAAGGTTTTTACTGACGTATTTCATTTCATTCATAGACACAGGTCTATCAGATTTTCTATTCTAGTTTTGCTCTTGGTACATGGTTTTTTCGCCCTGGGAATTTGACTATTTCACCTAAAGTTTCAAATATAGTGGTATATAGTGTTGTTCAAAATATCCTTTTACTATCTTTTAAACATCTGTACAATTATAGCTGTGTCCTGCTTTTTATTCTTGATACTGAGAAATTATAATCTCTTTCTTAAGTAGTCTTACTAGGAGTTTATCACTTGTAGCAGTCTTTTAAAAGAACTAAATAATGCCTCTGTCAGCTTTCTCATTTGTACCTTCATTTTTAGGTCATTTAGTTCTCATCTTAATTAGTTCTCTCCTTCTATTTTCTGGGGCTTAATTTTCTTTGTTCTCTTGAAATCATTCACATTTTGAGATGGCTACCTAGGTCATTGATTTTTCAGCTTTCTTTTTTACATTTTTAGCTGTGCTTTTCCTGTAGCTTTAACTACATTTCACAAGTTTTAATTTGGTTTTCTAATTTTCACTATGAATTATTCTTTGACTTATGAATTTTTGAGAAGACTCGTGCTTAGGTCCAGACATCTGGGGCCTTTGCTCCGTACAGTTTGGATTTTGATTTCTGGCTTAGTTCCACAGTGGCCAAACAACATAGTCTTAATGATCTCAGTTTTTTGAAAGTTCGCATTTGCTTTAAACCGCAGCATAAGACAACCATTCGGTTTGTGCTTGAAAGGGCTTCCCTGTGGCTCAGCGGTAAAGAATCCNTGTTGTTACACATAAAGAAATTGAAGCCCAGATATGTTGGGTTTCTTGGCCAGGGTGCCAGGGTCTTATTGTAAGTGGTGAGCTGGGATTCGAACTTAGAACTGCATGACTTCAAGTTCTAGTTTGTCCCAGGAACATGGCTTGTAATGGTTCTTATTTTTAAATATTTATTTGGCTGCGTGGGGGTCTTAGTTGCCACATGCGAACCCTTAGTTTTGGCGTGTGGGATCTGGTTCCCTGACCAGGGTTGGAACCCGCCCCGCCTCCGCCCCCCACCCGCATTGAGAGCTTGGAGTCTTGGCCACTAGACCACCAGGGAAGTCCCATAATGGTTATTTTTTATTTCCTATTTAACCCGTTTTGTTTAGAAGGGCGTCTTTGTTTGGTCTGTTTTGAGTTATATTTATCAAAGTGAGACATATGCAAAGTTTAAAAAGCCAAATAATACCCAAAGATTTATAGAAAAATATAGGAGGCCCTGCCTTGCTCTCCCTTGTGTCCTTTCTATTTCTACAGGATCTGTCTCCTTTTTTCATAGTCTCTTCAAAATTCACCTCCATATTTTTAATTAATGTTCTTAAATTTATCTTGAGTTTTTAAACATTTAGACATTATTTTTTGACTTTCCATTAGAGTAATTAGTTGGTTCTCTTACACACTGATAAACAGAGGTGTACCATCCATATTTTATTCATATTTCCTTCGTTTTTACTTAATGTCCTTTTTCTGTTCCAGGTTCCCATCCAGGACACCAAATTGCATTTAGTAATTGTGTGTCCTTAGGCCCCTCTTGGCTTTGACAGTTTATCAGACTTTCCTTGTTTTTAACGACCATGAATTTTGTGGCTTGCTGGTGAGGTATTTTGTTGAGAATATTCCTCATTTGGGATTTGTCTGTTGGTTTTCTCATGATTAGACTGTGTTTTGAGGTGGAAGACCATAGAGGTAAAGTGCCATTTTTACCACATCTTAACAAGGGTACATGCCATCAGCGTGACTTGTGTTGATAGGAACGGTGATCACTTGAGCTATGTGGGATTTGTCAGGATTCTTCATTGTAAAGTTACTCTTTTTCCACCTTCCAGACTGTTCTCTCTGGAAAGAAGTCATTATGTACAGCTGTACTTAAGGAGAGGGGAGTTACGGTCCCCTTCTTTGAGGGCGCAATGTCTACATATACTATTTAGGATTTTTCTGTGTGGGAGATTTGTGTAGGAAGGTTTTTACTGACGTATTTCATTTCATTCATAGACACAGGTCTATCAGATTTTCTATTCTAGTTTTGCTCTTGGTACATGGTTTTTTCGCCCTGGGAATTTGACTATTTCACCTAAAGTTTCAAATATAGTGGTATATAGTGTTGTTCAAAATATCCTTTTACTATCTTTTAAACATCTGTACAATTATAGCTGTGTCCTGCTTTTTATTCTTGATACTGAGAAATTATAATCTCTTTCTTAAGTAGTCTTACTAGGAGTTTATCACTTGTAGCAGTCTTTTAAAAGAACTAAATAATGCCTCTGTCAGCTTTCTCATTTGTACCTTCATTTTTAGGTCATTTAGTTCTCATCTTAATTAGTTCTCTCCTTCTATTTTCTGGGGCTTAATTTTCTTTGTTCTCTTGAAATCATTCACATTTTGAGATGGCTACCTAGGTCATTGATTTTTCAGCTTTCTTTTTTACATTTTTAGCTGTGCTTTTCCTGTAGCTTTAACTACATTTCACAAGTTTTAATTTGGTTTTCTAATTTTCACTATGAATTATTCTTTGACTTATGAATTTTTGAGAAGACTCGTGCTTAGGTCCAGACATCTGGGGCCTTTGCTCCGTACAGTTTGGATTTTGATTTCTGGCTTAGTTCCACAGTGGCCAAACAACATAGTCTTAATGATCTCAGTTTTTTGAAAGTTCGCATTTGCTTTAAACCGCAGCATAAGACAACCATTCGGTTTGTGCTTGAAAGGGCTTCCCTGTGGCTCAGCGGTAAAGAATCCATGTGCCACCGCAAGAGACTCAGGTTCGATTCCTGGGCTAGGAAGATCCCCAGGAGAAGGAAATGGCAACNTGAAAGTTCGCATTTGCTTTAAACCGCAGCATAAGACAACCATTCGGTTTGTGCTTGAAAGGGCTTCCCTGTGGCTCAGCGGTAAAGAATCCATGTGCCACCGCAAGAGACTCAGGTTCGATTCCTGGGCTAGGAAGATCCCCAGGAGAAGGAAATGGCAACCCATTCCAGTATTCTTGCCTGGGAAGTCCCATGGACAGAGGAGCCTGGCAGGCTACAGTCCACGGGGTCACAAAAGAGTTGAACATGACTTAGCAGCTAAACAACAGCGATGTGCTTGAAAAGTTCGATATTGTGAAGTCATGGTCTGCAGTACATAATCTGTACGTAAATTAGGTGAAGTTTTTGTTTGTTTTGTTTAGATTGTCTATGTTGTTATTGAATTTTTTGTTTGCTACTTCTCATTTATTGAAAAGAGATATGTTAAAATCTCCCATGATGATTGTAGATTTGTCGTTTTTCCTTTTACTTCTGTTACTTTCCTTTTGTTTCTATTTTTCTAATAGATTTAATGACCATTTTATTATCAAAGTTCCCTCTTTATCTCTAGTAATGCTTCTTTCTTTTGGTTACTGTTTGCATAACACTTTTTCCACCTTCTATTTTCTGTTATCTGCAGTTGGGTAGTTTTTATTTATGTTACTTAGGAAAACCTTCCCTTTGTGTCACATTTTTGTTCTTCACTCTCTTTTTGATGTATAAATGCTTTTTCTCTCTCCATTCCATCATGACATAAAACTTCAGCCCACACAGTCATTTCTTAAGTCACAACTACATCTTCTGTGTTTGGCAGTCATTCCCCTAGAGAGAACAGGCAATACTGATATTTATTCATTCCCTCAGGTCACGTGCATAGTAACACATTTACTATGTTGCTGCTGCTGCTGCTAAGTCGCTTCAGTCGTGTCCGACTCTGTGTAACCCCATAGATGGTAGCCCACCAGGCTCCCCCGTCCCTGGGATTCTCCAGGCAATAACACTGGAGTGGGTTGCCATTTCCTTCTCCAATGCATGAAAGTGAGAAGTGAAAGTGAAGTCGCTCAATCGTGTCCGACTCTTAGCGACTCCATGGACTGCAGCCCACCAGGCTTCTCCGCCGATGGGATTTTCCAGGCGAGAGTACTGGAGTGGGGTGCCATTGCCTTCTCCGATTTACTATGTTACTTGTCTTTAAAACCTACAATCCTGTGTGATATAGGGCACAAAGCTTGAACTCCCTTTGTGGCTGGCAAAGGGACTTTTTGACAACAAGCGGCGGATCCTTTCAGTGGAACTTCCCAAGATCTACCAGGAGGGTTGGAGGACTGTGTTCAGTGCAGACGCCAACGTGGTGGACCTCCACAAATTGGGACCACATTTCTATGGGTTCGGCTCCCAGCTCCTGCATTTTGACAGTCCAGAGAATGCCGACATCTCCCATTCTCTCCTGCAGGCAAGTAACTGACATGAAAACCTATGGCATTGCACATGACTCAGGAGATAGCTATGCTGGCCACCAGATGTTACTCTTACCCAGGGGAGTGTATGATTTATGCGATCAGTGTACTGTTATTCTAGGTCAGCCTACAGTTAGGCTGTGTTTGCCTATTACATATGCATGTAACTGTGACTTGTGTGCTGCTCTTTATATTTGCTTGCTAAGAGTTGGAACCAACAGGACATCCTGGAAATAAGAAAGGAGTAATGGTTGATCACAGGTGATAGGCAGAGGAGGCTCAGACCTCCTTCTGACTGAATCCCAAACCAAATTCTTGCCTTTAAGTGTTCAGGGATTTACAAAAATGTATCTGATTTCTCTCTGGCACTTCTTCTTCAGACGTTTGTTGGACGTTTCCGCCGCATCATGGATTCTTCCCAGAACGCTTACAATGAAGACACGTCGGCGCTCGTGGCCAGGCTAGACGAGATGGAGAGAGGCTTGTTTCAAACAGGGCAGAAAGGACTGAATGACTTTCAGTGTTGGGAGAAGGGGCAGGCATCTCAGCTCACAGCTTCCAACCTGGTTCAGAACTATGCAAAGAGAAAATTCACTGACATGGAAGACTGAAGGCCAGAAGAACACAGAATTTCTCCCTGTAGACTTATCCCTCCATGCGTCCTTGATAGGAGCTACATTGACCTTGTAAAGGGCCAGAATCATGTCCCATCTTGTGGCTTATTCCCTGTAGCAGTGTCAGGAGTGGTATGATCTGCTGGAGAAACGACATGCTGGGGGTTGTCCCTGGCCCTCTGAGTCTTCCAGGACTGTCCTACCTGCTGACCCACAGCCTAGGCCTCCTTAGCCCGGGAACCCACAGCCAAGGTCCTTCATAAAGAAGGATCATGAACACATACATCGCAATAGAGTTAGAACCGGGATTCCTTGTGCCTGGGAGTTTGGACAGCCTTCGATATCCAGTTTCAGCAGCTCCAAAGGATGGGTACAAGTGGACCTTTCCTGC
The DNA here is from genome assembly GCA_006410615.1 of Neotragus moschatus. Taxonomy (NCBI): domain Eukaryota; kingdom Metazoa; phylum Chordata; class Mammalia; order Artiodactyla; family Bovidae; genus Neotragus; species Neotragus moschatus. The sequence continues at coordinate 232,470 of SJYA01002356.1, forward strand.
CTGTTCATAAGACGTCCTCTTGAGCTGAACTGCCTCATCTTCCTTGTGGTTGTACAAAGGACAGTACCCCTGGAGATGCTGGCCCTCCTTGTAAGTATCACCTGCCACCTTCCTATGGGCAATTACCCAGTTTCCAAAAACAATTGCCAGGAATAAGGAAGGAAAAGGAGAAAGGCCGATGAGTGGCCTGGCTCTTACTAAAGAGAAGACGTTGTTTTCCTTTTCTGTGATGAGGGCTTCATACACTGGACTTCACAGAACTCTACAGTCAGCCTAGATGGGAAATGGTTAAACTGAGCTTGTTTTTGCCTCTGAGATCCTCAGTTACTTCATGCCCTCCCTAGGAAAGCTGTCAGAGAGTCCTTTGGAATTGCAAAGTAGTAATTAAAGGGTGTTAACCAGCCCTTCTTACATTGAGATCAGGACTTCAGTGTTGCTGATTAAGAGCTCGGTTTGAGGAGCTTAGCATGGCAGAAGTGAGTGGGCAAGAGACCTCGGTCATGGTTTTTTCCTCTTCAAGAAATTTTGCAATATGATTATATGTGGATTCCTGACCAGTTACCAAGAGTCTCTGAATCCCAACTAGAAAACTCTTTCCTTGGAGATCAAGGAGGAAACCTCAGCAGAGTAGGAAACAGCATCCCTGGGACCCACTGGACCTTTTGAAGGACAGTTACCTCCATGCCATCGCTCCCCTCCCAGCTTCCCACAGCCGGTGAAAGTCACCTTTGTCAGTGGAAATCACAGTGGAATTTGGGTCTCCAGATTGTACAGATGTCTAGATGCAAACTTAGAATGTCAGAAATGTTTTTTAAATGCCTGTTTTAAGATGGAACTGATGATTTTAAAGTTTGATTTTGGTGCTAAATAAATGATCCACTTTGCACATGAATGCGTTCTGTACAAGTGTTATTTCTGGAACTCGAGTACTACAGATGATCAGACAAAGCTCTCAGAGAATTTTATCTTTGATCATACTTGACAGTAATGCCCAAATAAATCCATGTTTTAGCAGCTGCTCTTTTGTTTGCACAATACTCATAAATATGGGAGACGTGGGCTGTGTCCTAGAGAAGGGGGACTTCCATTGATGTCACAGCATTCACCTGTAGCCCGGGCCCCCAGAGATAATTCAGAGTCAGTGAGGAAAGCCCATTATTTAATTTTTGAATTCACAGACCAGCTTTGTTTGTAAAGTCAATCCTAAGGCTGCTACCATTTTTTTTTTTTTTGCCACACCTCTCTGCATGTGGGATCGTAGTTCCCTGACCAGGGATCAAACCCATGACCCCTGGAGTGGATGCTCAGAGTCTTTGACTACTGGACCACCAGGGAAGTCCCTTGTACCATTTTCTTATTTTATTAGAGACAATTTTTTGCTCAGAGGCCACATGTCAAGAATATGTGAGTACACACATGAAAAATATATTTCATTTAAAATGTTGAACAAATTATATTGCAAGGAGCTTCTGAAGCCCCATTTCCAAATTACACATTTGCCTTCCAGGCTGTCAATTCCAAACCTTTTTCCCCACAACCATCCCCCAAATCAGTCTCTTGGTGCCTTCAAAGAGGTGAATTTTTTAAGTCAACAAATTGGCTCAAATACTAAATCACTCTTAACAACTTACTGACTAGAGATATAGTAATATGTCTTTTGTTACCCAAACGTTATTGACTGGAGTATTTCAGTATTCACTTACAAAACAAATCGCTGACCACAGGCATCAGTTTCTGCAAAAATCCCCCAGTCAATAAAAATCAAGGAGGGATGTACACTCTTTGCTCTTAAAGGCTCTTTCCTGAGGTAATTCTGGCCTTAATTATATACAAAAGACTGCGCCATCTTCAGGCTTTTCCTTGAAGTACAACTTGGGCTGCTGAGAGGAGTGGAGGCTTGGTCTCCTAGGTCAGTTCCTTGCACTCTCCTGACTTCTGTGTTTTGGATGGCTCCAGCCTCAGTCCTTGGACCTCTTCTAACCATTCTGACTCCCTCCAGTGTCGTTTGTCAAGTTTTAAATACCACCTGCTATACACTGACGACTCCCAGATTCCATCTCCCGCCAGACCTCCTTTAAACTCCAGACTTGCAGGCAACCACCTTGCCCTTGCCCTTCAACATCTGACCCCACGTGGCTAGAACTGAAGCCCTGATCTTACTCTCAATCTCTTCTTGTCCGCTCTGTCATCTCTGTTTCTGACCACTCCATCTTTCCCTACTGCTTATGACAAGAATATAGGAATCCTCCTTGGCCATCTTTCTGTTACTCTCCTTATCCTTTGGGTCAACTTTCAAAACATTGGCAGAACCTGCCCACATCTTCCCCACCTCCAGTCCTGTCTGGAATGGCTGCCTCCCTGCATTCATTCACCGCCCCCACCCCTAGCCTTCAGATTCTTCTTACCAAAGCAGCCAGAGTGGTCTTTAATCAGGGACTACCCTGGTGGCCCAGTGGTTGAGACTCCTCACTCCCAACGAGGGAGACCTGGGTTCAGTCCCTGGATTGGGAAGATCCCCTGGAGGAGGGCATGGCAACCCACTCCAGTATTCTTGCCTGGAAAATCCCATGGACAGAGCAGCCTGGTGGGCTACAGTTCATGGGGTTGCAAAAGAGTCAGACATGACTGAGTGGCTAAACAGCAGCAGTCAGGGAACTAAGATCCCCGCCTGCCAGGGGGTACAGAGGGGAAAAAAAAGCAATCAGAGCTTATCACTTCTCTACTCAAAACCCTCCCTTGTCAGAAAAAGGCCACTCTTGTCATCACTTCAGTTCAGTTCAGTCACTCAGTTATGTCCGACTCTGCGACCTCATGGACTGCAACACGCCAGGCCTCCCTGTCCATCACCAACTTCCAGAGCTTGCTCAAACTCATGTCCATTGAGTCCACGATGCCATCCAACCATCTCATCCTCTGTCATCCCCTTCTCCCACCCTCAGTCTTTCCCAGCATCAGGGTCTTTTCAAATGAGTCAACTCTTCTCATCAGGTGGCCAAAGTATTGGAGTTTCAGCTTCAGCATCAGTCCTTCCAATGAATACAAGGACTGATTGCTTTTAGGACTGGTTGGATCTCCTGGCAGTCCAAGGGACTCTCAACAGTCTTCTCCAACACCACAGTTCAAAAGCATCAGTTCTCTGGTGCTCAGCTTTCTTTATAGTCCAACTCTAACATCCATACATGGCTATTGGAAAAACCATAACCTTGACTAGACAGACCTTTGTTGGCAAAGTAATGTATCTGCTTTTTAATATGTTGTCTAGGTTGGTCATAATTTTTCTTCTAAGGATTAAGTATCTTTTAATTTCATGGGTGCAATCACCATCTGCAGTGATTTTGGAGACCAAAAAAATAAAGTCTGACACTGTTTCCACTGTTTCTCCATCTATTTGCCATGAAGTGATGGGACTGGATGCCATGATCTTTGTTTTCTGAATGTTGAGCTTTAAGCCTACGTTTTCACACTTTCAGAAGTTCAAGCTGGTTTTAGAAANTTGACCACTTCCAATTTGCCTTGATTCATGGACCTGACATTCCAGGTTCCTATGCAATATAGGTCTTTACAGCATCTAACCTTGCTTCTATCACCAGTCACATCCACAGCTGGGTTATTTTTTTGCTTTGGCTCCATCCTTTCATTCTTTCTGGAGTTAATTCTCCACTGATCTCCAGAAGCATATTGGGCACCTACTGACTGGTGAGTTCCTCTTTCAGTATCCTATTATTTTGCCTTTTCATATTGTTCATGGGGTTCTCAAGGCAAGAATCCTGAAGTGGCTTGCCATTCCCTTCTCTAGTGGACCACATTCTGTCAGACCTCACCACCATGACCCGCCTGTCTTGGGTTGCCCCATGGGCATGGTTTTGTTTCATTGAGTTAGACAATCCTGTTTATAATAGTCAGGACATGGAAGCAGCTTAGATGTCCATCAGCAGATGGATGTATAAGAAATCTGTGGTACATATACACAATGGAGTATTCAGTTCTGTTCAGTCAGTCACTCAGTCGTGTCCGACTCTTTGCGACCCCATGAGTTGCAGCACACCAGGACCCCCTGTCCATAACCAACTCCCGGAGTTCACTCGGATTCATGCCCATCGAGTCAGTCATGCCATCCAGCCATCTCATCCTCGGTCGTCCCCTTCTCCTCCTGCCCCCAATCCCTCCCAGCATCAAAATCTTTTCCAGTGAGTCAACTCTTCGCGTGAGGTGGCCAACGTACTGGAGTTTCAGCTTTAGCATCATTCCTTCCAATGAAATCCCAGGGATGGAGCATTACTCAGCCATTATACATTTGAATCAGTTCTAATGAGGTGGATGAAACTGGAGTCTATTATACAGAGTGAAGTAAACCAGAAAGAAAAACACCAATACAGTATACTAATGTATATATATGGAATTTAGAAAGATGGTAATGATAACCCTGTATGTGAGACAGCAAAAGAGACACAGATGTATATAGAACAATCTCCTCTTTCACTTTCATTAAGAGGCTCTTTAGTTCCTCTTCACTTTCTGCTATAAGGGTGATATCATCTGCATATCTGAGGTTATTGATGTTTCTCCCTGCAATCTTGATTCCAGCTTATGCTTCATCCAGCCCAGAATTTCACATGATGCACTTTGCATATAAGTTAAATGAGCAGGGTGAAAATATACAGCCTTGACCTACCCCTTTCCCAATTTGGAACCAGTCCATTGTTCCATGTCTGGTTCTAAGTTGCTTCTTGATCTGCATACAGATTTCCTAGGAGGTGGGTAAGGAGGCCTGGTATTCTTTTAGAAGAAAATAGCACATCAATGGTGAATTTCTATTATTTCAAAATGATTTATTTTTAAACTATTAATTGTACCAATTAAGAAGGTGAAAAGAAATTCTGCTAAAATGTAGAATTTCAACAGATGAGTGAAAACATCAGAAGAAACTCTAGAAGACATTTATGTGTGCTTATATATACCTATTGAATGTGCTTTTTGGGTTGTACTGCTGGTATCCCAGCTTACACTCAAGTTGCCCCAATATTATTCGTTATTCTTTTTTCGTATGCCTTTCTTATTCACTGTTTTTTGTTAACTTATTTATTATCTTTTTAGTCACTAGAATATAAACTTTGAATTCCTTCCTCCTCTTCATGGTCACTAAGTTCTGTGGTTCGACTTCTGAAATCCCTCTTGACTCTCTCTTCTCCATTCACTTTTCATTTCCTTGATTCATCTTTAGAAAGTCACTGCATTATGCCTCCAACAGGTCTTCCGGTCTCTCTAGCATCTCTTGATACCTTAGGAATTTTTTTTATTTTGCATTTGTAGTTTTTTTTGGAATTCAGTCTAACTTTCTTGATAGGACCATTCAGGTCCTATCTTGCCTCAGTATTGTTATTATTGGTGAATAAAGGTAGAACTTTGAGACTCACACAGACTTGAAAGGAGATTCCATCTTTACCACTTCACATGTGATTTCCTCAGGCAAGCTTCCTGACTTTACTAAGAACAGTTTCCATGTCAATATATTGATAATGATAAGAATAGTGGTTTTAAACTCTTAGAATTTTTGTGAGGGTTTAATTAGCTATAATTTATTTGAAATGCTCAGTGTATGGTAAGCATTCAATATATTATTTTTCATTTTTGTTTACCTTTGTTTCAGCCACCATGCCTATTACTTACTATGTTGTGAGTTTTCAGATTCCATCTATCTGCTTGTTTTCCTTTCTCTACCTAATGAACTCCTACTGGGTCTTTATTATTTTCAGTTTTTTCTTAGATGAGCAGTCACCGTTCAAAGCCCTGTTAAAATGCCACTTCTTTTGTGAACTGCGTTAATCACTTTTTTGAGAATCACATTGCATTTTCATACTAATAATTGGATTCATAATAGTATATCATAACTATATTTTTGACAGGATTTTTCCTTATATATTTGAAAATCTTCAAAGGTAGAGATCATATCCAATTCATCTCTGTATCCATAGTTCCTAGCATAGTGTTGAATGCAAGAAAACATGAACATTTCAGCTTCTATCCTGTTTTTATTGGCGAGGCTGGGAATGATTGAAGGCAGGAGGAGAAATGGATGACAGATGAGATGGTTGGATGGTATCACCAACTTGATGGACATGAGTTTGAGTAAGCTCCAGGAGTTAGTGGTGGACAGGGAAGGCTGGTGTGCTGCAGTCCATGGGGTCACAAGAGTGGGACATGACTGAGCAACTGAACTGAACTGAGGCTGGGTTGCAGTGCTAGGACTCTTTGTTATGGAATGAGGGCTTCTCTTGAGTGGGATGTGGTCTTAGTTGCCCCAAACCATGTGAGATCTTACTTTCCTAACCAGATACAGTTCCTTAGAAGCTGTATCTGCTCATTGGAAGGCAGATTCTTAACCACTGGATCACAAGGAAAGTACTTATATCCTGGTTTTAAGCTCATTTTTCTTGAACTAGTTACCTCAAAATATAGCTGAAGATCATTTCCAAAGGTAATTTAAAAAATAGTAAATTAAAATACTTATTACTAATTTTAACAGTGCTGCAGAAAGTCTGGAAGAAAGCCACACACATGATCATGTTGTTGTCATGTGGTTTCTGTTATTCTTTTGCTGCTTTTACTTATGATTTTTTAAGATAAACATTATTTGCATAGTTTTAATTGTAGTATACATTCAATATTTTTGTTCTGCTTTTTTTAAAATATTATGTTCTAGGTACTTCATATGCTAATAGAACATATATAACCATTAAAAAATGACTTAATTCTTCAAGTGAATATTTAATTATTTATTATATATTTCTGTCTACACTTTCTCTCCCTTCTGACTTTTATAAATTATGCTCTAGTAGATAGTTGCATGACAGTAGGCTTTTATATATGTTGGATTAATTTCTTGATATATATTCCCAAAAGAAAATTAATGCTTTAATTATAATTCATTTTAGTAATATACCGTGCTTAGATTATAACTACAGGCCCATAGTAAAACTGGAAAATGCTAGGGGGAAGATTATGGAAGGGAGAAGAGGCAAGTATCTTTTCAAAAAAAGTATATATTCTTTAAGGAGAGTTAATCTAACCAGTCTATTCTAAAGGAGATCAGCCCTGGGGTTTCTTTGGAAGGAATGATACTAAAGCTGAAACTCTAGTACTTTGGCCACCTCATGCGAAAAGTTGACTCATTGGAAAAGACTCTGATGCTGGGAGGGACTGGGGGCAGGAGGAGAAGGGGATGACTGAGGATGAGATGGCTGGATGGCATCACTGACTCGATGGGCGTGAGTCTGAGTGAACTCCGGGAGTTGGTGATGGACAGGGAGGCCTGGTGTGCTGCGATTCATGGGGTCGCAAAGAGTTGGACACGACTGAGCAACTGAACCGACTTAGTTTTAGAGTTTTTGCTACTTCTTTGTATGAGGAAACAATATTTATTGATTAAATATTTATTGAGCACTTATTTATTGAGTACCCTTAGCAGAGGATATACAAAAACATAATGCCTGCCCTCAAAAAGCTTACAGTTGATTGGGAGAGACAGACATGTAAACAGGTAATTAGAATAGACAGAAATAAGGACTATAATGGTTGTAAATATATCTAGGTATTGAAGGACACACAGAAAGGACAGCTAAAGCCATACTGAAAAGTTAGGAGAATTCTTTCAAGAAAGTTCTGTGCTACTAGAAATACAATCTTGAAGCTCAAAGATATGCTGACCTAGAGGAACAGACTGATATATATTTTAAAATAGCTATAGTAGATTTAAAATTCCAAATGAAGATTTCACATGAAATATTTGGAAACTTAAAAAACATTTTTTTTTAATTGGAAGGTAATTTTCTTTACAATGTTGTGTTGATTTCTGCCATTGTTGTTCAGTAACCAAGTAGTGTCTGACTCTGTGACCCCATGGACTGCAGCATGCCAGCCTTCTCTGTCCTTCACTGTCTCCCTGAGTTTGTTCAGATTCATGTCCATCAAGTCAGTGATGTCATCCAACCATCTTATCCTCTGTCGCCCCCTTCTCCTCTTGCCCTCAATCTTTCCCAGCATCAGGGTCTTTTCCATTGAATCAGCTCTTCACTTCAGGTGGCCAAAGTATTGGAGGTCAACTATAGCATCAGTCCTTCCAATGAATATTCAAGACTGATTTCCATTAGGATTGAACTGGTTTAATCTCCTTACTGTCTGGTGGACTCTTAGAGTCTCCTCAGCACTTCAGGTCAAAAGCATCAATTTTCGGGGCTCAGTCTTCTTTGGTCCAACTCTCACATCCATACATAACTACTGGAAAAATCATAGTTTTGACTGTATGGACATTGGTAAAATGATGTCTCTGCTTTCTAATATGCTGCCTAGGTTTGTCATAGCTTTTCTTCCAAGAAGCAAGCATCTTTTAATTTCTTGGCTGCAGTCACTGTCTGCAGTGACTTTCAATTTTTTTAAAAAATTTTTAATCAGACAATAATTGCCTTACAATGTTGTGTTGGTTTCTGCCATATCCCCTACCTATTGACCCACCTCCAATCCTGCCCTTCTAGGTCATCACAGAGTGCTGAGCTGTGAGACAGTAGGATGAATTGAGAAAGTAGGATTGACATATATACACTATCATATGTAAAATAGATAGCTAGTGGGGAGCTGCTGTATAATACTGGAAGTCTGTTTTATGACTCAAAGAGAATATCAGTGAAGTGAGATGTTGACTCAGGAAGAGCAGTTTGTTAGTTGCGTATAGAGTGAGCAAGAATGGGAGAAGATGCTAGCCAGACCCTCTTCTCCACATCCTATCTGCAGTCAAATCTACACTGGGGAGAAGGGCAAAGGTTCTTACCTTTGAATGAAGACATGAGCTAGTGAATATTTTGGACTGGCTCTTTTAATTTTTAAATCAAAATTGCATTTTTGTGACCTAAGTAAGCATCTTTTCCCAAAATAGATCAGAAGAAATAAAAGCGAACGGACTACGCAAATTTTTATCCAGATAATGGCAGTATTTTGGAAATAGCCAAGGGCATGGATAAGGTGGGCAAGCTCCCTGGAGGTATGAACAGTTGTCAGAATGCCTCTCTCCCCTCCTTCCTAATAGTTTTTTGATGCTAAATGACTGGACCAGGATGCTTTGTCTATCGGAGGCTCCTGGACTGTGGCAGCCACGAAATCAGGATGACACATAGCCTGTGCTCCCCCAAACATTTTGTCCTTATTGATATGCTTTTACTAAGGGGGAGACTGAGTTGCTTTTCAGTAGCCTCTGTTAATGTTCTTAAGAATTTATAATTATATATACTGACTCATTGGAAAAGACCCTGATGCTGGGAAAGACTGAAGGCAGGAGAAAGGGACAACAGAGGATGAGATGGTTGGATGGCATCACCAACTCGATGGACTTGAGTTTGAGCAAGCTCTGGGAGTTGGTGATGGACAAGGAAACCTGGCATGCTGTAGTCCATGGGGTCACAAAGAGTCAGACATGACTGAGAGACTGAACTGAACTGAATGGCAATATTACTCTAAACTGAATTAAAAAAACAATGCAAGATTCTTTTTGATGCTGTACCATTAATCTTTCATAGTCATCTCTACCAGTTACCTTGCAGTGGTTTTATACAGTCTCAATCTCCTAGATGGTCAAAGGCATGACAAAAGTCATAATACAGTACTTAGTCTTTAATGTGTTAGAGCCAGCTAATTACTCCAAATACATCCTTCATTCTTTTGGTAAGAGAACCCCAGGACTTTTAGGAGGTCACAAAACTGCCTAGTTAGAGACTACATTTCCATCTTCCCTCACAACTGAGTGTGTTTATGTGACTACATTTTGACCACTGATGTATAAGAACAATTTATGCAAGTCTGGGAAACTCCCTTAAAAAAGGAAGATGATGGTCTTCATTCTATATTTTCTATATTATATTTTCTAGTGAGCTAAATTATTATCCCCAGGAGACTATTCTGCACTGCACAGGGGGAAGGACAGCTAAGATGAGTGATTTTTTTGGCTTGTGCTAATCATATTCACTTGGTAATATTTACAGTCTTATTGCTCACTCCTCCTTTGAGTGGCATTTCAAAAGTCTGAGGTATCTACAAATATCCTTTGCCTATAACAGATGCTCTCAGCATGTCTTCTTTGCCTCTTATGGATTTTCAGCAGAGATATTCAATGCATAAGCTGAGGATCTGGTAAATTCCACTTTGAGTAGAAACATTCATCAAAGCCCACATAGATTCCTCTTTAGCCCACTTTAAAAAATTGATAGATGCACAGATAAAGCAAGTATAGATTTTTTTTCTTTTTTTCAAACATCTATATTTAAGGCAACATTAGCTAAATCACCTGACTATCCTATCATCAAGTCTAAAATGCTAGCCAATGGAAACTGATTTTTATAATGATAATCCTGAAATTTTTTTTAAATAAAAAATGCTTTCCAAATCTTTAAGGAAACATCCATCAGCAAATATTTATTGATGATCTACTATGTCCCAACAATCGAGTGTGCTTAATACTGTTAGCTCTGTTTTATAGATGAGGAAACTCAAGTACAGTTTCAAGAACCTGCTTAAGGTAACATGGAGAAAGTGTTGAAAGAAGTAACACCAAAGCTCACAGTAGTTTACCTTTCCTGAGAGTTGATCTGCAGTAATTTTTTTAAAATTTTTAATCAGAAGATAATTGCCTTGCAATGTTGTGTTGGTTTCTGCCATACAACAATACAAATCAGTGTTGGATGGGCAAGTAAGACTAACACATGAAAAAGAGAATAATTAAACTGAGAACCATATGGTCAAAACTGGGTATAATATTCAGAGGATCTAGTTTAGTGAAGATTATAACAATTAGGCTTCAAGCAGAATGTTAGACTTGAACTATGTCTTGTGGATGAAATAGAACATGCATAGGCAGAGTGGAAAAATCAAGAGAGTTCCATAAAAACATGTATTTCTGCTTTATTGACTATGCCAAAGCCTTTGTGTGGATCACAATAAACTGTAGAAAATTCTGAAAGAGATGGGAATACCAGACCACCTGACTTGCCTCTTGAGAAACCTATATGCAGATCAGGAAGCAACAGTTAGAACTGGACCTGTAACAACAGACTGGTTTCAAATAGGAAAAGGAGTACATCAAGCTGTATATTGTCACCCTGCTTATTTAACTTATATGCAGAGTACATCATGAGAAACACTGGACTGGAAGAAGCACAAGCTGGATTCAAGATTGCTGGGAGAAATATCAATACTCTCAGATATGCAGATGACACCACCCTTATGGCAGAAAGTGAAGAGCAATTAAAGAGCCTATTGATGAAAATGAAAGAGGAGAGTGAAAAAGTTGGCTTAAAGCTCAACATTCAGAAAATGAAGATCATGGCATCTGGTCCCATCACTTCATGGCAAATAGATGGGGAAACAGTGGCAACAGTGGCAGACTTTATTTCTTTGGGCTCCAAAATCACTTCAGATGGTGATTGCAGCCATGAAATTAAAAGACTCTTACTCCTTGGAAGGGAAGTTATGACCAACCTAGATAGCATATTCAAATGCAGAGACATTACTTTGTCAACAAAGGTTCATCTAGTCAAGGCTATGGTTTTTCCTGTGGCCATGTATGGATGTGAGAGTTGGACTGTGAAGAAAGCTGAGCACCGAAGAATTGATGTTTTTGAACTGTGGTGTTGGAGAAGACTCTTGAGAGTCCCTTGGACTACAAGGAGATCCAACCAGTCCATTCTAAAGGAAATCAGTCCTGAGTGTTCA